>JAHHZJ010003240.1:0-134049 GCA_021437245.1 Aegilops speltoides
TCATATGGAACAACTTTGGGGTTTAAAGTTTGGATGCACAAGCAGTATTCGATTAAATGCAGGTGAAGGCTAGCAAAAGGCTGAGGCGACCAAGCTGAAAGCGACAACAGTCATAAACATGCATTAAAATTAATTTACACAATACAAGCATGAGTAGGATATAATCTACCATGAACATAAATATCATGAAGGCTATGTTGATTTGTTTCAACTACATGCGTGAACATGTGCCAAGTCGAGTCACTCAATTCATTCAAAGGAGGATACCATCCCATCATACCACATCATAATCATTCTAATAACATGTCGGCACAGAAGGTAAACCATTATAACTCATAGCTAATCAAGCATGGCACAAGCAACTATAATCTCTAAATGTCATTGAAAATATGTTTACCTCATAATAAGCTGAATCAGAAACGATGAACTCATCATATTTACAAAAACAAGAGAGGTCGATTTCATACCAGCTTTTCTCATCCCAATAAGTCCATCATATATCGTCATTATTGCCTTTCACTTGCACGACCGAACGATGTGTATAGTAATAAGAGTGCGCGTGCATTGGACTAAGCTGGAATCTGCAAGCATTCAACTCAAATAGAGAAGACAAGTAATATGGGCTCTAAGTTAAATAAACAATCATGCATATGAGAGCCACTAAACATTTTCAATATGGTCTTCTCGACCCCCAAAGGAAAGAAAAGAAAATAAAACTATTTACACGGGAAAGCTCCCAACAAGTAAGAAGAAGAATAAGAAATCTTTTTGGGTTTTCATTTTAATTTCTACTACAGGCATGGAAATTAAGCTAACTAAAATTTTGGTTTTTCTTAAGGTTTATCAAACACATAAGAAGAAAGCTAGAAAAAAGAAAATTAAACTAGCATGGATAATATAATGAAAGAGTATGAGCACCGAAGACTAGTGTGTGAACATGAATGTAAAGTCGGTGAGAAATACGTACTCCCCTAAGCTTAGGCTTTTGGCCTAAGTTGGTCTAATACCAAGGACCGCCTGGCTGATATCCGTAGTTGTGGTAGGGGGTCGTCTTGCGATCTGGTGACAACCGCCTCCTGAGCTGCGGCGTGTTGGCTAGATGCCTCCGCTCTCCCCTCGTGTTCAGCTGCTTCCTCCCTGGTAACAACATATCTTCCTTTTGCCTGATAATAAAAATGGAGAGAAGCAGGAAGAGTAACATGGACGACGTTGCATCTGTCATAGATTAGTCGATAATGGAGGAACTGTTCATTCCTCCTAAGAAATTGATGATTGACCATAATGTCATAATCTAAATAAGCAGTAGGTATCATCATATCCCCCTCTCGTGGGGCTATGCCAAGATAATTTGCCACACGGGTTGCATAAATTCCTCCAAATAAATTTCCCTTTCTACTATCATTCTGCAACCTACGTGCAACTATTGCCCCCAAATTATAACCTTTATAACCTAACACAGCACTCTGAAGGATACACAGATCAGGGACACACATGTGACATGCTTCTTCTTTACCATTAATACATCTACCAATGAATAGAGCAAAATAATGTATAGCAGGAAAATGAATGCTCCCTATGGTAGCTTGTGCTATGTCCCTGGATTCTCCCATAGTAATACTAGCAAGGAAATCTCTAAATTCAGATTTGTGAGGATCATTAATATTACCCTACTACAGGAGTTTGCAAGCAGTTGTAAAATCCTCTAAGTCCATGGTATAAGATGTATCATAAATGTGAAATAGGACACTAGGAGAATTACGCGTACAGTTATATTTAAACCTCCGCACAAAGGAATCGGTTAATTGATAGTACTGAGGACACTTATCTTGTAAGAAGTCCTCCAGCTCAGCATTACGCACATAAGCATCAAATTCCTCCTTAAAGCCTGCTTCGACCATAAAATCATCGGATGGCCACTCACAAGCTCGTACATCCGCGTCCCTCGGCAATTCAACATCTTGCTCACGCATAGCAATCCTGGGCCCTTCTTTTACGGAGGAACCACCTTGGTACATTCTCTTGGACATAATTCTTTTTCTGAAAAATTTCTGAAATTTTAGTAACTTCAAAATAAAAGTGAATAAAACTAAACAAGATTGGTAGCAACTACTCCTACAAGTGCCTAGAGCCTATATCATGCATTGGAATTGCTTGGGACCTCATAAATTAGACATGCAAGCTCAAGAACATAGTCACCTATGCAGCAAAAATTTGCAATGAATAAAGCACTAGAACAAAAACTAATTGGACCAATGGAGGAGTCACGTACCAAGCAACAATCTCCCAAAGTAGTTTTGTGAATGGAGCTTTGAGCAAGGAGATCGAAAATCGCAGCAAAATGAGCTAGAACTCGTGCTTGAGTTGGATGGGGATTTTTTGGGTAGAAGATGAAGTGTGTGGGTGCTGGCATAAGTGGGGGGGCCACCAGGGGCCCACGAGACAGGGGGGCGCGCCTAGGTGGGGTGGGCGCACCCTCCACTCTCGTGGCCTGGTGCTTGCCCCTCCTGCAGTGTTTTTAGTGCCTAAAATCCTCAAATATTCCATAAAAAATCATACTAAATTTGCAGGGCATTTGGAGCACTTTTATTTTCGGATATTTTTTTAATGCATGGATAATTCAGAAAACAGACGGATAATACTATTTTTGATTTATCTATTCTAAATAACAGAAAGTAAAACGAGGGTACAGAAGGTTGTGCCTTCTAATTATATCCATCTCATGATCATCAAAATGAATCCACTAACAAGGTTGATCAAGTCTTGTTAACAAACTCATTCCGAATAACACGGGCAGGAGAATTTGAATAACACTAAGTTACTAGCGAGGATACGAAAATCCCCAACAATAAGAATATCATACTTTTTCTTGGCGGTAGGAAGGAAATTCAAAACCTCCAATAATGATAGTTGGAACTTTTCCAATAGAATTGATGCTATGAACTTGTGATTGTTTCCTCGGAAAGTGTACCGTATGCTCATTACCATGAACATGAAAAGTGACATTGCCTTTGTTGCAATCAATAACAGCCCCTGCAGTATTCAAAAAAGGTCTACCAAGGATAATCGACATACTATCATCCTCGGGAATATCAAGAATAACAAAGTCCGTTAAGATAGTGACATTTGCAACCACAACAGGCACATCCTCACAAATACCGACAGGTATACCAGTTGATTTATCAGCCATTTGCAAAGATATTTCAGTAGGTGTCAACTTATTCAATTCAAGTCTACGATATAAAGAGAGAGGCATAACACTAACACCGGCTCCAAGATCACATAAAGGAGTTCTGACGTAATTTCTTTTAATGGAGCATGGTATAGTTGGTACCCCCGGATCTCCAAGTTTCTTAGGTATTCCACCCTTAAAAGTGTAATTAGCAAGCATGGTGGAAATTTCAACTTCCGGTATCTTTCTTTTATTTGTGATGATATCCTTCATATATTTAGCATAAGGATTTACTTTGAGCATATCTGTTAAACGCATACGTAAGAAAATAGGTCTAATCATTTCAGCAAAGAGCTCAAAATCCTCATCATCCTTTGTCTTGGATGGTTTAGGAGGAAAGGGCATGAGTTTCTGAACCCATGGTTCTCTTTCCTTACCGTGCTTCCTAGCAACAAAATCTCTCTTATCATAACGTTGATTCTTTGATTGTGGGTTATCAAGATCAACAGCAGGTTTGTCGTGGGAACGAACACCTATGGGGAAGGGCCCCTTCGGTCGGTGAGGCGGAGCCTCCGAAAAAGCGGATCAAAAAAGCACCTGGCGATTTACCCGGGAGCTCTCGGAGAGATAATACTCCCTCTGCTGCTTGTGCGATAGTATTGTGTTCTTGCTCGGGAATGGCGAGAGCTATAGTACTCACTAGTTCGAGACCGGCGTGAGTGCTTTACGGTTTTGAACCCCTTCTACATTAGCATGGGCCTCCTTTTATATGTTCAAGGGGTCCGACGGTGTACGCATGCAAGGGTAAAAATGGAAAGAGGTGCGGTTGGTACACCTACTTATGCAGTGCATCCTACCTAACCACGGCGGGGGGGACAAAGGCATTAAATGACCGTCTGCGTTGCCCAAACGGTCTGAAAAAAGTGACCGTTAGAGGCGCCACCGCTTACCCCGATGGCAATCTTGTCGGCGTCGCTTGCCACCTCGCCTTAAGCTTGGCTGCCTGACCTCTTGCCCAGCAGCGCCTAGAAGCGATCGAGGCGACACATTGGTGGATGTCTTTGGGCGTGGAAGTCAGTGGTAACTGCCGCGGCAAGCACCTTACCCTTGATCGTTATCTTGTCGCGTCCAGGAAGCTTGTCGCTCACGGGCCTTGCCGGGGCAGCGGTAGCGTCATGACAAGTTCCTTGAAATTCCTTGGTTGGCCTTCCGGCAAGCTCCTCTTGCGGGGTCTTAGCTTCCGTCAAGCTCCTCTTATGGGGCCTTGTCTTCTTGGCTTAAACACTTTGTTCTTGAATGGCTCCAAAGGAACCACGAGAGAACCTTGGTGGTGACCGGCAAGCCTTGCTTGGCGAAGCTGCATTGCCGATGCACAAGTTCGGGATACTAAGGTACCCCTACTCTAGTACACCGGCAGGAGCCCTCGGGCTGGGCCGCCATGCAGTCTTGAGCACTGTTGGGCCAGAGCCCAAAATAAGGCTGCCGAACGCAGCGGCCTGGAATTCACGCCGTATCTTGCCGTATCCACGCGCCCTCCCTTAACGGCACGCGTCGAATGTGGCATCATGGGAGAGATCGTGGGTGGTTCTTTATTCGGAAAAAGCGTAACGTTCGCCTCCTCCCTCTTTATAAGCAGGGGAAACAGGGGCAGTTCCCCCATCTCGCCAGTTGCTGTTCCAATCTTAGAAATCTCCGCCGCTCCCCCCTTCTTCCAAAGCCGAAAGAGAGCAGCGCTCTGCCCCCCATCGCTTGCCCGTCGCCTGCGCCTTGATCTCCCCACTACCTCCGCCATGGCTCCGAAAGCCGGGAAGGCTATGAAGTCGGCCGAGGCGCTGCGGCTCGAGGCTCTGCGAAAGGAGCGGGTGAAGGAAATATGCCCTAGAGGCAATAATAAAGTTATTATTTATTTCCTTATATCATGATAAATGTTTATTATTCATGCTAGAATTGTATTAAGGAAACATAATACATGTGTGAATATATAGACAAGCAGTGTCACTAGTATGCCTCTACTTGACTAGCTTGTTAATCAAAGATGGTTATGTTTCCTAACCATGAACAAAGAGTTGTTATTTGATTAACAAGGTCACATCATTAGTTGAATGATCGATTGACATGACCCATTCCATTAGCTTAGCACCACGATCGTTTAGTATGTTGCTATTGCTTTTATCCATGACTTATACATGTTCCTATAACTATGAGATTATGCAACTCCGTTTACGGAGGAACACTTTAGGTACTACCAAGCGTCTGGCGTATTTGGGTGATTATAAAGAGTACTATAGGTGTCTCCAAAGGCGGATGTTGGGTTGGCGTATTTGAGATTAGGTTTTGTCACTCCGATTGTCGGAGAGGTATCTCTGGGCCCTCTCGGTAATACACATCACTTAAGCCTTGCAAGCATTACAACTAATGAGTTAGTTGTGAGATGATGTATTACGGAGCGAGTAAAGAGACTTGCGATGCGAGATTGAACTAGGTATTGGATACCGGCGATCGAATCTCGGGCAAGTAACATACCGATGACAAAGGGAACAACGTATGTTGTTATGCGGTCGACCGATAAAGATCTTCGTAGAATATGTAAGACCAATATGGGCATCAGGTCCGCTATTGGTTATTGACGGAGGCGTGTCTCGGTCATGTCTACATGTTCTCGAACCGTAGAGTCCATGCAAAGGTTTGATGGCGGTTATATTATGAGTTTATGTATTTTGATGTACGAAGAAGTTGAGTCCGGATGTGATCACGGACATGGCGAGAGTCTCGAAATGGTCGAGACATAAAGATTGATATATTGGAAGCCTATATTTGGAGTTGGAATGGTTCGGGTGAAATCGAGATTTCTTAGGAACAGAGAATTACGGAACCCTCCGGGGTTATTGGGCCTTAGTGGGCCATGAGGGAGAAGAGGAAGGGCCAGCCGGGGCAGGCGCGCCCCTCCCCTAGTCCGAATAGGACAAAGGAGAGGCGGCGCCCCCCTTCCTCTTTCCTCCCAATCCTAATCCAACTAGGAAAGGGAGTCCTACTCCGGTGGGAGTAGGCTCCTCCTCGGCGCCTCCTCAAGGGCGGCCCCCCCTTGCTCCTTTATATCTGAGGGGCAGGGGCACCCTAGAACACACAAGTTGATCTCTGGATCGTTCCTTAGCCGTGTGCGGTGCCCCCTCCACCATATTCCACCTCGGTCATATCGTGCATAAAGCTTGGCGAAGCCTGCGCGATAGAACATCAAGATCGTCCTGCGCCGTCGTCTTGTGGAACTCTTCCTCCCAGCTCTCTTTGGATTGGAGCCGAGGCGTCATCGAGCTGTCGTGTGTCAAGAACTCGGGGCGCGAATGCTGGCGCTAGGATCGGTTGGATCGCGAGGAGATCGTCGACTACTTCCTCTACGTTGTGATCGCTTCGCTTGGTCTCTGAGTGCGTAGACAACACTCTCCCCTCTCGTTGCTATGCATCACCATGATCTTGCGTGTGCGTAGGAAATTTTTGAAATTACTCGTTCCCCAGCAGTGGCATCGAGCCTAGGTTTTTATGGTTTGATGTTTTGCACGAGTAGAACACAAGTGAGTTGTGGGCGATACAAGTCATACTACCTACCAGCATGTCATACTTTGGTTCAGCGGTATTGTGAGATGAAGCGGCCGGACCGACATTACTGCGTGCGCTTCTGCGAGACTGGTTTCACCGCTCTGAGCACTCGTTGCTTAAAAGGTATTGGCGGGTGTCTGTCTCTCTCACTTTAGTTGAACCGAGTGTGACTCGCCCGGTCCTTGCGAAGGTTAAAGCAGTCTATTTGACAAACTATCGTTGTGGTTTTGATGCGTAGGTGAGAGCGGTTCTTGCTAAGCCCGTAGCAGCCACGTAAAATTTGCAACAACAAAGTAGAGGGCGTCTAACTTGTTTTGCAGGGCATGTTGTGATGTGATATGGTCAAGATGTGATGAGATATAAGTTGTTGTATGAGATGATCATGTTTTGTTGAAGTTATCGACAAGCTGGCGAGAAGCCTATGGTTGTCTCTTTGTTGCATAAGATGCAAGTGCCAAATAATTGCTTTACTTTATCACTCACGATAGCAATAGTTAAGAGCAATAGTTGGCGAGGCGACCATCTAACGACACATTGATATAGATCAAGATGATGAAGATCATGGTGTCGCGGTGGCGATAAAGATCATGGTGGTGCTTTGGAGATGGAGATCAAAAGCGCAAGATGATGATGGCCATATCATATCACATATTTTGATTGCATATGATGTTTATCTTTATACATCTTATCTTGCTTTGATTGCGGTAGCATTTTAAGATGATCTCTCACTAATTATCAAAAGTGTTCTCCACAGTATGCACCGTTGCCAAAGTTTGTCGTGCCCGGACACCACGTGATGATCGGGTGTGATAAGCTCTCGTCCATCTACAGCGGGTGCAAGCCAGTTTGCACCGCAGAATACTCGAGTTAAACTTGCGAGCCTAGCATATGCAGATATGGCCTCGGAACACGGAGACCGAAAGGTCGGCGTGAATCATATAGTAGATATGATCAACATAAGATGTTCACCATTGAAAACTACTCCATCTCACGTGATGATCGGTTATGGTTTAGTTGATTTGGATCGTGATCACTTAGATGACTAGAGATGTCTGTCTAAGTGGGAGTTCTTAAGTAATATGATTAATTGAACTTAAATTTATCATGAACTTAGTCTGGTAGTATTTTGCAAATTATGTTGTAGATCAATAGCTCGCGTTGTTGCTTTCATATGTTTATTTTGATATGTTCCTAGAAAATTGTGTTGAAAGATGTTTAGCAATGATGCGGATTGGATCCGTGATCGAGGTTTATCCTCATTCTTGCCTGAAGAATTATGTCCTTAATGCACGCTAGGTAGCGGACCTATTGCGAGGAAGCGGATCAAGCGTTATGAGCGTTTGGCTAGCTCAATATGATGACTACTTGATAGTTTAAGTGCACCATGCTTTAGCTTAGAATCGGGACTTCAAAGATGTTTTGAACATCATGGACCATATGAGATGTTCAGGAATTGAAGTTAATATTTCAAGCAAATACCGAGTTGAGAGATATGAAGTCTCCAACAAGTTCTATAGCTAAAAGATGGAGAGAATCGCTCAACTAGTGAGCATGTGCTCAGATTATGCAGGTACTACAATCGCTTGAATCAAGTGGGAGTTAATCTTCGAGATAAGATAGTGATTGACAGAATTCTCTAGTCACCATCACCAAGTTAGTAGAACTTCGTGATGAACTATAGTATGCAAGGGATGATGAAAATGATTCGAGTTTTTCATGATGATGAAATCGATGAAGGTAGAAATCAAGAAAGAACATCAAGTGTTGATGATTGACAAGACCACTAGTTTCAAGAAAAGGGCAAAGGGAAGAAGGGAACTTCAAGTGGAAAGACAAGCAAGTTGTCACTCCAGTGAAGAAGCCCAAGCTGGACCAAAGCACGAGACTAAGTGCTTACTTTGCAAAGGAAATGGTCCTTTGGAAGCGAAATGCCCCAATATTTGGTGGATAAGAAGGATGGCAAAGTAAACAAGGTATATTTGATATACATGTTATTGATGTGTACTTTACTAGTGTTTATAGCAACCCCTCGGTATTTGGTACTGATTCGGTTGCTAAGAGTAGTAACTTCGAAGCAGGAGTTGCGAGAATAAGCGAAACTAGTTAAGGGTGAAGTGCGATGTGTGTTGAAAGTAGTTTCAAGATTGATATGATCATCATCGCACACTCCCTATACTTTCGGGATTAGTGTTGAACCTAAATAAATGTTATTTGGTGTTTGCGTTGAGCATGAATATGATTTGATCGTGTTTATTGCAATCTGGTTATTCATTTAAGTAAGAGAATAAACTGTTGTTACATTTACATGAATAAAACCTTATATGGTTACACACCCAATGAAAATGGTTCATTGGATCTCGATCATAGTGATACACATATTCATAATATTGAAACCAAAAATGCAAAGTTAATAATGATAGTGCAACTTATTTGTGGCTTGCCGTTTATATCATATTGGTGTAAAGCGCATGAAGAAACTCCATCTTGATGGGATTTTGGAATCACTTGATGCTTGCGAACCATGCCTCATGGGCAAGATGACTAAGACTCCGTTCTCGAACGATGGGCGAAACAAGCGACTTATTGGAAATAATACATCTTGATGTATGCGATCCAATGAGTGTTAAGGCTCATGGCGGGTATCGTTATTTTCGACCTTCACAGATGATTTGAGCAGATATGGGTATATCTACTTGATGAAACATAAGTCTGAAATAGTTGAAAGGTTCAAAGAATTTCAGTGAAGTGGAAAAATCATCGTGACAAGAAAATAAGGTTTCTACGATCATCGCGGAGACGAATATTTGAGTTCTGAGTTTGGTCTTCAATTAAAACAATGTGGAATAGTTTCACAGCTCCGCCACAGGAACACCACAATGTTATGGTGTGTCCAAACATCATAACCGCACTTTATTGGATATAGAGCAATCTATGATGTTTCTTCTGATTTACCAATATCGTTTTGGGATCATGCATTAGAGACAGCTGCATTCACGTTAAATTGGGCACCATCTAAATCCGTTGAGGCGACACTATATGAACTGTGGTTTAGCAAGAAACCCAAGTTGTCGTTTCTTAAAGTTTGGGGCTGCGATGCTTATGTGAAAAAGTTTCATCTGATAAGCTCAAACCCAAATCGAGAATGCGTCTTCATAGAATACCCAAAGGAAATTGTTGGGTACACCTTCTATCACAGATCCTAAAGCAAGATTTTGGTTGCTGAAAATGGATCCTTTCTAGAAGGAGTTTCTCTCGAAAGAAGTGAGTGGGAGGAAAGTAGAACTTGATGAGGTAATTGTACCTTCTCCCTTATTGGAAAGTAGTTCATCACGAAATTTGTTCTGTGACTACTACACCAATTAGTGAGGAAGCTAATGATGATGATCATGTAACTTGGATCAAGTTACTACCGAATCTCGTAGGTAAACCAGTGAGATCCGCACGAGTGAATGCGGTAATCCTGTTACGGAAGTCATGTAACTAGACCATGATGAACCTACGAACTATGAGAAGCGATGATGAGCCTAGATTCATGAAATGGCTTGAGGCCATGAAATCGAGATGAGATCCATGTATGAGAACAAAGTGTGGACTTTGGTGGAGTTGCCCAATGATCGGCAAGCCATAGAAAATAAATGGATCTTCAAGAGGAAGATGGACGTGATAGTAGTGTTACTATCTACAAAGCTAGACTTGTCGAAAAAGGTTTTGACAAAGTTCAAGATGTTGAATACAATGAGATTTTCTCACTCGTATCGATGCTTAAAAGTCTGTCCGAATCATGTTGGCAATTGCGCATTTTATGAAATCGGCAAATGGATAAACAAAACTGCATTCCTTAATGGAGTTATTAAAGAAGAGTTGTATGTGATGCAACCAAGAGGTTTTATCGATCCTAAAGGTGTTAACAAAATGTGCATCTATGGACTGGTGCAAGCATCTCGGAGTTGGAATATACGCTTTGATAAGTTGATCAAAGCATATAGTTTATCTGAGACTTCGGTGAAGCTGTATTTACTAGAAAGTGAGTGGGAGCACTACAGCATTTACGATAAGTATATGTGAATGACATATTGTAGATCGGAAATAATGTAGAATTATTACGCAAAGCATAAAGGGTGTTTTCAAAGAAAGACCTCGGTGAAGCTGCTTACATATTGAGCATCAAGATCTATAGAGATAGATCAAGGCGGCTTGATAAGTTTTTCAATGAATACATACCTTGACAAGATTTTGAAGTAGTTCAAAATGGAGCAGTCAAAGAAAGAGTTCTTGCACGTGTTACAAGGTGTGAAATTGAGTAAGACTCAAAACCCGACCACGGCGAGAAGATAGAAAGAGAATGAAAGTCATTCCCTATGCCTTGGCCATAGGTTCTATAAAGTATGCCATGTTGTGTACCAGATCTATTGTATACCCTGCACTAAGTTTGGCAAGGGGTACAATAGTGATCTAGGAGTAGATCCTTTGGACAGCGGTCAAAATTATCCTTAGTGGAATAAGGATATGTTTCTCGATTATGGAAGTGACAAAAGGTTAGGTAAGTAAAGGGTTACGTCGATGCAAGTTTTGACACCGATCTGGATGACTCTAAGTCTCGATCTAGATACATATTGAAAGTGGGAGCAATTAGCTAGAGTAGCTCGTGCGAGCATTGTAGACATAGAAAATTGCAAAATACATAGCGGATCTGAATGTGAAAGACCGTTGACTAAGACTCTCTCACAAGCAAAACATGATCACACTTTAGTACTCTTTGGGTGTTAATCACATAGCGATGTGAACTAGATTCTGAATCTAGTAAACCCTTTGGGTGTTGGTCACATGGCGATGTGAACTATGGTGTTAATCACATGATGATGTGAACTATCGATGTTAATCACATGGTGATGTGATCTAGATTATTGACTCTAGTGCAAGTGGGAGGCTGAAGGAAATATGCCCTAGAGGCAATAATAAAGTTATTATTTATTTCCTTATATCATGATAAATGTTTATTATTCATGCTAGAATTGTATTAACGGAAACATAATACATGTGTGAATATATAGACAAGCAGTGTCACTAGTATGCCTCTACTTGACTAGCTTGTTAATCAAAGATGGTTATGTTTCCTAACCATGAACAAAGAGTTGTTATTTGATTAACAAGGTCACATCATTAGTTGAATGATCGATTGACATGACCCATTCCATTAGCTTAGCACACGATCGTTTAGTATGTTGCTATTGCTTTTATCCATGACTTATACATGTTCCTATAACTATGAGATTATGCAACTCCGTTTACGGAGGAACACTTTGGGTACTACCAAGCGTCTGGCATAGCTGGGTGATTATAAAGGAGTACTAGGTGTCTCCAAAAGCAGATGTTGGGTTGGCGTATTTGAGATTAGGTTTTGTCACTCCGATTGTCGGAGAGGTATCTCTGGGCCCTCTCGGTAATACACATCACTTAAGCCTTGCAAGCATTACAACTAATGAGTTAGTTGTGAGATGATGTATTACGGAGCGAGTAAAGAGACTTGCGATAGCGAGATTGAACTAGGTATTGGATACCGGCGATCGAATCTCGGGCAAGTAACATACCGATGACAAAGGAACAACGTATGTTGTTATGCGGTCGACCGATAAAGATCTTTGTAGAATATGTAGGACCAATATGGGCATCCAGGTCCGCTATTGGTTATTGACGGAGGCGTGTCTCGGTCATGTCTACATTGTTCTCGAACCGTAGAGTCCATGCAGCAAGGTTTCGATGGCGGTTATATTATGAGTTTATGTATTTTGATGTACGAAGAAGTTGAGTCCGGATGTGATCACGGACATGACGAGAGTCTCGAAATGGTCGAGACATAAAGATTGATATATTGGAATCCTATATTTGGAGTTGGAATGGTTCGGGTGAAATCGAGTTTTTAGGAACAGGAAGTTCGGAACCCTCCGGGGTTATTGGGCCTTAGTGGGCCATGAGGAGAAGAGGAAGGGCGGCCGGGGGCAGGCGCGCCCCTCCCCTAGTCCGAATAGGACAAGGAGAGAGGCGGCCCCCCCTTCCTCTTTCCCTCCCCCAATCCTAATCCAACTAGGAAGGGAGTCCTACTCGGTGGGAGTAGGACTCCTCAGCGCGCTCCTCCTCAAGGGCAGCCCCCCCCCTTGCTCCTTTATATCTGAGGGGCAGGGGCACCCTAGAACACACAAGTTGATCTCGGATCATTCCTTAGCCGTGTCGGTGCCCCCTCCACCATATTCCACCTCGGTCATATCGTGCATAAAGCTTAGGCGAAGCCTGCGCGATAGAACATCAAGATCGTCCTGCGCCGTCGTCTTGTGGAACTCTTCCTCCCAGCTCTCTTTGGATTGGAGCCGAGGCGTCATCGAGCTGTCGTGTGTCATGAACTTCGAGGCGCGCAGAATGCTGGCGCTAGGATCGGTTGGATCGCGAGGAGATCGTCGACTACTTCCTCTCGTTGTGATCACTTCGCTTCGGTCTCTGAAGTGCGTAGACAACACTCTCCCCCTCGTTGCTATGCATCACCATGATCTTGCGTGTGCGTAGGAAATTTTTGAAATTACTCGTTCCCCAACAGCTGGCGCGCCCCCGAGCTTCGCCCGCGAAGGGCTGAGAGAGTGGTACTACCTCTTACGGTAAAGCGGAGACACGGCGCATCCAGCGCCGAAGGTACTCTCCGTCGCCCGCTTAAAGCAGGCTCGAATGGATATCCGTTCTTCGCCTTTGTTCTTCTCTGCGGGCTCTGCCCGCCTTCTCTGAAGTTCTTCTGCGATATCATGAACACCTCACGGGTTCCACCTCCTTGACTTCACCCCAATGCCATTCCGACCATGGCGGTTTTCGCACATCTCTGCGAAAACTTTGTCGGAATCCACCAAGCGTAGCCCTTTTCCGCCACTTCTTTATGCCCAGAGTTGAGAGAGGAGAGCCTCTATCCGGCGGGATCGCATGGATCTCGAGGGCCGGCAAGAAGGAAGCATATCTGGAGGAGAACTCCGCGGCAAATGGGAGGAGTGGAGAAGCGGATCGGTCTTTGGATCGTCGAGGAGAACCGCAGCCATTCACCACCAGCGCCAAGCCCCACTAGTCTTGGCGGTGATTGGAGCGATATGGCCCGTGGGCGATAGGTGAAGATCGCCGTCACCCGGATTCTGCGCCTAAGGCTTGCGGGCTCACTTGTAAGCGCCGTGGGTGCAGATTTTCTTCGCCGCGCGCCATCCCTCTGAGGAGAGGAGGAGACCGCTTTGGGAGTTCGGGGGTCGGCGGACATCGATTAAGCTGCGCCGGGCCTCAACTTCAACTTCACCATCTTTGGGCGGGCCGCGATGCTCAAGGAGCTGTTCAAGCACGACTCTCAACATCCTGAATGGTTCAGGTTGCCAAATGGTGTTGTTCCGCTGTGCAACAATTCCTCGCTCGACCGCATCCGTGCAATGATGTCGTTGTGCGATTCGCATGGAATTGTACCAACCTGGCAAAAGCACTGCGAGCGGCGTCGTGCGAGGCGTTCTTCAACGACTTAGTGGAGGTGGCGGTCTTGCTGATGAACGAAGAGCCTCACCGTGACACCAGCAGCGAGGAGATCTGCGCGCGCCATGAGGCGGAAGAAGCGGCGGTAGCAGCCTACTGTGGCGGTGGGTTCACCATGGAGGCGAGAGCAGCGAGCGACAAGCCTTGCCGAGCAAGTGTGTGGCGAGGAAGAGCTTGCCGAACTGGCCTTGGTCGGCGAACCTGCCGAGGTGCGGCGGCCCGCGATCTCGGGCAGCTTGCATAGCGGAGCCCCAGCTCCTGAAAGGCGTCTCCATAAGGCGGGGATGTAGCGAGGCGGCGAGCGAGTCGGCAACCCGTCGCGCCCGCGTGACACGCTCCACGCGACAAGCACTGTTGCCATGAGGCGCCTCGCGCCCGCCACCCGGCAAGCTGGGCGGGGTCGTCCCGGACCACGCCGCTGCCCCGCCAAGCGGCCAAGGAACCTCTCCTCCGCCTCGTCACGCCCGAAGGTGGGCGGACCGACCTCTCCGCACTCAGCTCAAGCGAGGAAGAAGAAAAGTAAGATTCTTTGTTGTACTTTTCCTCAATTCTTGCTGTTTTTGTCTCGTATCTGACTTGCTTTACTCTGAACTCATTCCTTTTCAGGACTCTGGCCCGAAGCGGCGAAGAGCCAAGGTCCGGTGGTTGTCATTGAGGGCGAACCTTTGCGACAACGAAGTGCTTGAGACCACCTGCCGGACCAGCAACTACTCCCAAAGCAGCCCAGTAGCAGCCCCCACGTAAGTATATAGTTTACTTCCCCGCTGTTAAGCGCGCATGGGTGTTCTTTCTTTCTTGATATCGATTCTTGGTTTGTGTAGGGGCGAGCAGCTTCACGGAAGCATCGGAAGCCGCCCCGAGATGCTATCTGCTTGACCACACGCCAAGGAGGATTCACAGCAAGGAGTGTTCTCCGGCAAGGAGAAGTTTCGGCGAGGGCGGTTCTTGACAGAGGCGGTTCTTGACGAGGGACAGCACCAGCGACCCTCCGGTGGTGGAGCCCATGATTGTGGAGCCCAGTACAGGTAACCCTTCTTGCTTGAAAACTTCCCTTGGGTTCTTCTTCTTCTGATTTTCTTTTTGGATATTTGCTTGACTTTTCTCCCTTCTCCGGTCGTCAGATCCATCGCCCGCAGGCCGATGGAAGACCCAGGTCGTGACAAGGAAAGCAGCAGCAACAACGGCAACGCCGCCGCCGCCACGAAGAAAAGCGGTCTTGATGATCCCGCCGTGAAGAGGCCGCCAAAGCTCTTTGGCCGAGAGCTAGCGAGGTCGGCGATCGCCAGCGACCACGAGGCCGCAGGAGGCGCAAAGCGCTCGCCGACCGCCGATCCCTCCGCCCGTGGCCTTGGCGCCGGGCTCGAAGAGCCCCTAGCCAGCCAGCGTGTTGAAGGCGGCAATGGCGTCTTCATCAAGCTCCTGGGCTTCAAGCTCGAGCGCCGGTCGAAGGAGAAACTTTGATGGGGAGGTGCTCACCTCCGCTGGGCTGGCAAGCTAATTGGCCTTGCAGCGGCGGCGTGGGCCGAGTCGAGGAAGGCAAGCTGCTGCGGAAGCTGGTGTCGCTCTACGCGCCCGACAAGCTAAGGTGGAATCCAGAAGCGCTTGTCGCGCGGGAGGCGGACATTGAAGCGAGAGGAGCTCGGTCGCAACTAGGAAGCCCTCGGTCTTTGGCGGCGGGCAGGAGCAACTTAGAAGGCGTGAAAGCTTTCCTCCTCGAGAGAAATTTGAAGCCGAAGAGCAACAGCGGCTTGCCACCGAGGATCTGTTAGCGTGGGAAGGCGAGTTGACGCAGCGGAAGGTCAATCTTGAAAACCACGGGGAGGAGCTTGCCGCGCGTGAGCAAACATTTGGTGAGGCTTTCAAGGAAGCAAAGGACGCTGCCGCAGCTACCGAGGCCGCCAAGAAGGAGCTGGAGACGAAGGTGGCGCAGCTGGAGGCCGATCTCAAGGCGAGCGGTGAAGAGCTTGCCGCGCTCAAGCGTGAAGCGAGAAATGCATGCAGCTCATGGCGAGCTGCAGGGTCGTCTCGTCGAGAAGGGCAAGGAGCTGAGTGCCGCCAAGGACTCCAACGCTGATCTTGAGTTGAAGCTGGCATTCGGTGTCAAAACCGGCAGATCTCGGGTAGGGGTCCCGAACTGTGCGTCTAGGCGAATGGTAACAGGAGACAAGGGACACGATGTTTTACCCAGTTCGGGCCCGCTTGATGGAGGTAAAACCCTACGTCCTGCTTGATTAATATTGATGATATGGGTAGTACAAGAGTGGATCTACCACGAGATGAAGGAGGCTAAACCCTAGAAGCTAGCCTATGGTATGATTGTTGTAATGTGTGTTGTGTCCTACGGACTAAAGCCCTCCGGTTTATATAGACACCGGAGAAGGCTAGGGTTACACAGAGTCAGTTACAATGGTAGGAGATCTACATATCCGTATCGCCAAGCTTGCCTTCCACGCCAAGGAAAGTCCTATCCGGACACGGGACAGAGTCTTCAATCTTGTATCTTCGTAGTCTTGGAGTCAGGCAGACGATGATAGTCGGCTGTTCGGACACCCCTAGTCGAGGACTCCCTCGGTAGCCTGAACCGGGCTTCAATGGCGATAAGTTGGTAGCGCATAATGTTTGGCATTGCAAGGCGGGTTCCTCCTTTGAATAATCCAGAGAAGATCATGAACACCAGGATAGTGTCCAGCTCTGCAAAATAAATTCCACATTCCACCATAGAGAGAATAAAATGCACACAAGTTCAATCTGCCGACGTATTTTGCGGCATGACGTCACACCACTACCAAGCCTTTACTTGAATCATTTTTTATTATACCACCTCAGCACGTTTAGCGAAGCGGTCTCCTTGGCACGTCTTGTCGAAGCAGAGATAGTGTTCCCCTTATTCCGGGATCCTCATCAATACGGACGTGGGTAACCCAACCGCGCCCGTCGCCACGCCTCCTCTATCGAAGGTGGATTCCGGACGGTCACGGAGACGGCACTTGGTATTTTGCCTCTTTATAAGAGGACCAAGGCTCGTTTCTTTTCTTCAATCTTCCCTCGAATCTTCGCCTTGCTCCAAGTTCCAACACCCAGAGCCCCAGATTGAACACTGCGGACCTTCAACAATGTCGGCTCCGACCTTCGAGGGCGATGGATGCCCTCCTCATCCGCGGAGGAGGGCGTGTTAAAAACTGCATGAGGCCAAGTACACATCTTCACGAGATTTCGCTGGGTTGCCCGCTCAAGGCAGGCCGTACCCACTCGAGCCTGGTGAGTACGTTGTCTTCGTATCCCACCTCCGTCGGGTTTAGGCTTCCAGCGGACCCCTTAGTGGGAGGGCTCATGTTCTACTATGGGCTGGATTTTCACGACTTGGCTCCGGTCCATCCTCCATATTTACGCATTCATTATCGTCTGCGAAGCCTTCCTCCGCGTCACCCCCGCCCGGCCTATGGCTGAAGACCTTCAATAATGGGCGAAGATGATCGAGGCGTCAAGCAAAGTCTTGTTGAGGCGGCCATAGCAGGAGGACCGATGCCCGTGGCCGGGCTCCTTCAAAGTAGCTTCGGCTTGTGGCAGCGAGGTGGTTCTATATCACCGCTCGAAGAAGGCAGCGAGCAAAAAGCCGCCACGTTCATTCGCCGGGACCTCCGGACGGTTGATGTTGTGGGTCGACCAAGGGCTCAATTGGGGGCCTTCGAAGGCGTGCCCTTATTGCAGGGCGGATTCGAGACCTCAGCGAGGAGATCGTCTGGTAGTGGTGATGCAAGTCATGCTGATCGGCGTCTTACGCCTGCAAGCGCCATCCTCTCGGTTATGGAATTCAATCCGGAGGACCACGAATTCTCAACATTTCATGGAGTGCGACACCCGTGGAGATGTACAAGTTGTTCTTGGACTGCAGGTGTCATGTCGGAATTGACCGGGGCGAGGCTTAAGCTGCAATCGCCTGGATACTCAGGTGAGTAGCTCAGTGTTCGGACGTTCCATTTGTTTTCTTTTCTATAATTTGCCTTCTAACCCATTATCTTTCATCGAGTGGGTAAGCGAGAGAAAGCTGATAAGGTGTCGGCCCCCCTCCGAGACCGCCGCGAACTGTCTTTGGTCGGAATGTTGGAGAGTCGCGCCCGTAGAAAGAAGGCGATGGGGAAAATAGAGGAGCTATCACCTGTGAGGCGCATGGAAGGGGATCGAGAATCCCTCCTTCGGGGAGAAAGGACCGCCTCCGAAGACCGGAGGCCAAAGCCTCTAAGCGGGGAAGAAATCTTGAGTCTGCATCCGGGAGATCTCGGACGTACTGTCGTCTCTAAAGGATCAGCCCTCCGGTGAGCCGTGAGTAGGGAAAGAATTCATTAATAAGAAAACATCCTATTTGTGCTTACGAGGATAACGAAATTTTACCTTCTGATTCGGATCTGCGGCCTTCTCAAATGAGTTCGTCTTGAGGATCTTCGTGGGAGATGATGGAGAAGTGAGACACCTCCGTCTGCTGCTGCGCCGTCGGACAGAGGCGAGCGAGCACTGAAATATCATCACGGAGGTATCCCGAGCTCGGTGGAGCCGGAGGAGTTGGCGCCGGCTGGTGTTCGGCCGGGGGAGTTGAAGGATCTGCTCGAGTGGGCGTCCATCTCAGAAGATCACCGTACTTTGATGAGTATGGTGATTGGGAAGGTTTCGTCCGCCGAAAGCTTATTGCATAATGCCGTCGGGGAGTTTGCTGGTGGGATTTGAAGTGCGTGAAACGGCGCACCTTCTTGACAGTTTGCACATAGAAGTCATACTGTATAGATAGTAGCCCTGAGACTCGGTAGGTTGTCGAAAGCTTGACGGTGTCTTGGGGATCAAAATCGCAAGTATTGAGTGTCGCCTTTCCTATGCAGGTGGCGGATAGTCAGGGGCTAGCGGACTGGTGAAGTTGTTGAGTTAATGCAGCAACTTGATGTGGCGGATCACGGACATCGTGCTTGTCAACGGCGACTTGGCGAGTCGCAAGGTAAATGAATTCTCATGATCACTTATTTAAAGGGCCAAAGCCCGCCTCTTCTGATATTTATCTTGTGATGCGAGATGGTGTTGCCGCTGTGGAGAGCCTTGGGCGAGCTTGCTCAAGCCAAGGAGCAAGCGGAAGGGTGATCTGGCTGCCTCGAGCGGCGAGGAGTTAAAAAGCGAAAGGGCTGCTGCTTGTCTAGCGAGGGAAGAGATGGCGGATTGGCCGTGAAATTCAAGGATGCTACCGACCGCAATGAGGCTCTTGAAAAGGCGCCTATCGGAGGAGAAGATGCAGGGAAGGCCACCGCCGAGGCCAAGGATGCCCGTTACGCAATGCGGGCTATGAAGGAGGAGCTGCGCCGGGCGGAGACATTGTGGCTGGCAAGCCTTTCTGCTCGTCGCCGGTTTATGGATCGAATTATGCCCGGCTTGGCCGGTTGTGGGGTCGGAGGATCCATATATGGACTTAGCGGCAAGTCTGACGGATGCGTTGTGCACCGGTCGGGAGGATCACAAAGGCGGAAGAGCTATTTTGGTCTCAATTCCATAGTCCGGATCGTTCACGTCCGGTGACCGATCGGTTGGCGAATGGGCTGAAAGCGAGCAACAGTTGTCGGACTGGCCATGGCTGATATCGTGGCTCATATGCGGCGAGAGAGGCCCAAGGCGACGAGCTATTTTGGCTTATTGCAGCAATTTGTTGGAGCGGTGCCGCATATCAAGGAGATGAAGCGATCGGCTTGCATAGAAGGTGCGCGGATGGCCCTTGCCCTTGTGAAGACACATTGGACAAAAATGGATGCCATCGCTGTTGCGACCCAGAGTTTGGACGAAAGCCGGTTACCCGCCGAGCACTATTTTGGGGAAGTTATGTGTGGTGCTCGTGTAATAGAGTCGCAGTGCTCGAAAAATGTCACGTTCAAATGAACGTTTTATCTTGTAAGACAAATATTATGATGTAACCGCTTTTTATACTTGTGCGTTTGAAGTATTGAAATATCTCCTATCGGCCGTTTATGTATCGTTTGTATAACTTTGAAAGATGGCGATCTTGACTATTACGCTGAGTCTTGAAGTGTTCATAAAAAATAAGCGTTTTCACACTTAATCCGGCGTCTCGGTCCTGTTAAGGAGGTGGTAAGCGTAGCAAGCGAGGCAATCCGGACTATGATGCTTTATCACTTTCCTTAGCCATTGGAGTTGAGGTGGGGCTCGATATAGCCCACAGGGCACCAGCTTCTCGGATTGAAGCGCGTGTGTGCTGACAAGGAAAGCAGTCCTTCGTCCAAGCGAAATTCTAAACATTCGGTAGTCGATCGAGTGGTTGACCAGTCTCTCATTTGTATCATTATCACGCCCAATATGCGACCCTATCCAAAAGGAACTCGAAGGTCCCACCAAGGATAGACCCGCATATTGGGCAGCTTTACAAGGTGGATATCATTACATCAACATTACATAATAGTGGGGATACATACAGGAGGCATACAATGCCACACGAATACAACAATACATCATACAAGAGATCAACATCCGACTACGGATGATACATAAACAGAAACTCAAACAATATCCACCACCTAGCCCAGGCTGCCGACTGGAACCTATCCCACGATCGAAGAAGCAGAAGAAGAACTCAAGCAAGCAAGCATCGCTCTCGCGTCAAGATCATCGCAACCTGTACCTGCAACTGTTGTTGTAGTAATCTGTGAGCCACGAGGACTCAGCAATCCCATTACCATGGGTATCAAGACTAGCAAAGCTTAATGGGAAAGGAAGGGGTAAAGTGGTGAGGATGCAGCGGCGACTAAGAAAGTATGGTGGCTAACATACGCAAATGAGGCGAGAAGAGAAACAAAGGCGGTCGTGAAGCTAGCAATGATCAAGAGGTGATCACGAACACCTACTTCGTCAAACATAACACGAAACCGTGTTCACTTCCGGACTCCGCCGAAGAGACCATCACGGCTACACAGCGGTTGATGCATTTTAATTCGGATCTGGTGTCAAGTTATCTACAACGGACATTAACAAATTCCCATCTGCCACATAACGCAGGCACGGCTCTCGAAAGTTTAAACCCTGCGGGGTGTCCCAACAGCCCATGACAAGCTCTCGCGATCAGCGAAGAATAGACCTTCTCCCGGAAGACCCGACCAGTCTCGGAATCGGTTTACAAGACATTTCGACAATGGTAAAACAAGACCAACAAGTCCTCCGGCGTGCCGACATCCCGATAGTAGCTGCGGCATATCTCGTCTCGAGCCACGGCCGGATGAAGCGATGCGTCGCCAACCGGCGATACCCCAAGTTGCCTAGGGCGGCACCGCAAGTGGCTCGGTTGGGACCAACACTTAGACAAGCATTGTCCGGGGGCTATAATAAAGATGACCCTTGGGTTAATTACTCCCAAGGGAAAAGTAGGTGGTGGTGAGGCAAATGGTAAAACCATTCTTGGGCCTTCTTGGACAAGTTTTATTCAAAGCGAACTGTCGGGGGTCCCATAAATCACCCGACCAGCGTTAGGAGCATAAAATCCGGGAACATAACACGGTATGGCGGAAACTAGAGGCGGCAAGAGTGTAACAAAACACCGGGCATAAGGCCGAGCCTTCCACCCTTTACCAAGTATATAGATGCATTAATAATATAAGAGATATTGTGATATCCCAACATAACCCTGTCCACCATGGAAAAATCTTCAACTTCACTGCAGCTAGAAAGCGCTATAAGAGGGCTGAGCAAAGCGGTAACATAGCCAAACAACGGTTTGCATAGGAAAGGTGTCAAAGGTTAGAGGTTCATGGCAATATGGGATGGCTTGATAAGCAGGTAATAGGTAGCGCAGCATAGCGATAGAAACGAAGCAACTAGCATAGCAATGATAGTAGTGAGATCGAGGTAGCGGTCATCTTGCACGAAATCCATAAGGAAGAAGAACGAGTCCATGAAGAAGATGAAGCCACGAAGGCGAACCACATGAAGGCGAGCGAATCCTCACGATCAGCAAGCAGGAACTATCGAGAAGAAGCACACAACATGGTAAACACACCACACATAGACAAGACATGATGCACAACAAGCATGATGCATGACAAAGCTACATGAAGCTACTCATGGCAAGAGATGATGCAAACAAGAACAACACATCAAGGCAAGTTTAAATGAGGCCGGGAACAACATATAACAATTCCGTAAAGTCCTCAATGCAAATTTCGAAATTGGTCCAGAACTGAATAAACATTAATGTTGAAGTTGTTAAACAGCAAGTTAAGATGCACCAAGATGATCTACATGAAATTCTAGTCAAGTTACATATAAAGTTCATTAGATTGAGACTACGGCCTAGAAGATATGAGCAAAACAAGTTAAACATGGCATTGATGCAAAATGCATACAAACATCAAGCAAACACACCAAAACAAGGATGCAACATGATAATATGAAGCTACATGCAAAACAAGCAAGTTTCATATAGAGCACACTCAAAAGCGAACAGCGGTTCAACACATGCACACTATACAAGTCATAGCAACAATCATCCATAAGAGCAACTAGGCATCTTACAAGCATCAAAACAATAAGCTAAAGCACCCCAACGTAATAACAAAAGGCATGGGCATGAAGTACTGGTAAAGCATAACAAAACATGAACACTGAGCTATCTCTAGAAGTCACTAGAACATGCTCAAAAAGACATGGAGATATTGCAAATAATAACAGTTTAGGACTTATCGGGAAATAACATCGAGGTTGCAATGTTTAGAGCAATCAAACAACATGTTACAGGAACATATCATGGCAAACAAAGGCATGGCATGAATCTACTAATTGCATAGATCAAAAGTCCCTTCTTGACCATGAGCCAAAAAGGCATAGAAAATATGATGGCACCCATGTAAACATGGCAAGTTATATTACAGATTCAAACATGGCAGGAACAACAATAAGTAGGCATGTTAGTGAGCTTGAACCACTCACTACAGAGCAATACATGGCATGGCAAGGCAAACAACAGCAAGAAGACATGTTTATGAAGCTAAGAATGGCAAGAGCAAGGTCATAGGGTGCATGGATCACTAGGAAAACACATGGGAACAAGTGAACTTAATGTTAATAAGTGACAACAACATTTTCAAGCAACTTTAGAGCAAGATTACAACATGTTCCAGCAGGCTATAATTGCAACCAAGGGCATGAATGGATAGAGCAAGACATGTAGATCAAAACATGTTTATAGAGCATCTCCAGATTATGCATAGAATGATTAGTGGAAGCATGTTAACATAGCAACAAAATATTACGAGAATCATCGGGAAGCGACAGCAACAACTACCCTACTTAGCAAGCTTGATACACTCAGCACACAACTCACAAAAATACATGGTTGGCACCCCTGGAAAGATGACATGGCATAGATCAACATACATGTAGAGCTCAACCTCATAGGATGCACACATCAATCATGGCAAAAATGATAAAACGACAAGTTATAACAGTTTTAGCAGATTAACATCAACATGCACTATTCCAACAGCATTTCGGGCATCAAGATGAGCTCAAATGAAAATGATGCAATGGAATGAAATTAAGCACTCGTCGAGGCGACCAATTTGACATATTATACGCACGAAACGGAGCTACGAATGCAGAGATGTGATGCGATGAACATGGCATGTTTATGCAAGAAATCTGGGACTTAGGCAAAAAAAATCAACCTCGAAAGTGGGCCGGGGCGAAGCGGGATGAGGAGATCCAGGCGGAGAAGGCGCAGCGTTTGGATCGGGGACCGGTGGATCTGATCCACGGACCGGATCTGAACTCCGGCGGCAGCGGAGGCAGCTCCAGCGAGCTAGAAGTGGCCGGAGGCGAGCCGCGCCGGCGACAGGAAACCTGAGACCATCGGCAAGCGAAGGCGGAGAAAGCGAGGCGGCGGAGGCGAGGCGGCGCCAGTTCAGCGTGGCTCCAGTGTGGCCTTGAAGGCGGCAGGGGCCTTCAGGCGGCGGAGCGGAGGCGGCAGAGGCGGCGGCGGCAGCCTTGAGGCGAAGCGAAGCAAGCTGGCAGGCTCGCGGACCCAGGCGCAGCGAGAGCCGCGAGCCAGCCTTGAGCGCCCGCCTTGTGGCCAAGTCGCCGAGGTGGGGGCAGGCAGCAGACAGCGAGGCAGCTCAGCCTTGGCGGCGAGTCAGCGCCAGGCCAGACCAGCGAAGTACAGCGAGGCCTTGGCCTGTGGAAACCAAGCGTGAAGCGGCGCTCATCTTGCAGGCGGCAGCGATCTGAGGCCTGCTGGACCCCAGACAGGCTCAGCGGGCCTCGGCGGCGATGTGCGCCCAGGCGCCACGTGTGGCGCCAGTTGGCGAGGCTGGCGTGTGGACATGTCCGTCGGTGGGGAAAAAGCGTCGTGGTGAGAATTCGAGGTTTGGGGAAATTTGGGGAGGCCACATATATATAGGTAGAGGAGCTAGGAGAGTCAAATGAGGGGCGGTTTTGGCCCTTGATCGTGATCGAACGACCAAGAGCATGGAGGCGAGTTTGGTGGGTTTTGGGCCACTTTGGAAGGGTGTTGGGCTGCAAAGAAGGGGCCTTCACGGTTACCGGTTAACCGTTGGAGTATCAACGACCTCCAAATGGCACGAAACTTGTGAGGCGGTCTACGGTGCTATAACAAGGCAGCTTGACAAACCTTGGGCCATTCGAGAAAGTTTAACAACCGCACGAAAGAAGACAAGAAGGGGGCCGGGTGAGATAGGGCGCCGGATTGCAAAAGCAGACAGCGGGGAAAATGCTCGGATGCATGAGGCGAACATGTATGCCAATCGATGCACATGATGACATGATATGAAATGCAGATGATGACATGGCAAAGTGCAACATGCAAGCAAATGACATGGCAAAACGGACGAATAAGCTGGCGGACACTGGCGCATCGAATCAGAGGCGTTACAATCATGACGGTCAGTTTTCGGCTTTCTCTCTTTGAGGTGCTCGCCCAGCCGGCCCGGGGCTGTCGCGATAGTTCTCCTGGTGCAGCGTTAGCCGATGATCTGAGCGTAAAGGCGGCAAAACATAGGAGCAGGCAAAGCCAACATTTGACCAAAGACATGATTCGGAGCTGATGCATATAAGGCCTAACTTTCGAGATGCGAACACTCCCTTAGGTGTTCGGTCTTTATAATAATGGGCAGAACAATGCCCTAAGCCCTAGTGTCGAATGCGGGCAAGGTCCTCAGGCGGCCGATGCCAAAGCGTCGAGGTCCACTTTGGTTATAATGAAACCAAGGGATTATAACAACAAGAGCGATAAAAAAGGTTTACGCGAGGTCTTAATCTGAAAAGAATCCTTGCGACAGGTCCCTACTACATGTCTGCTTTGTGTCTCCGTTGTGCCGTTATCACGGGCCAGGTGTGCGTTGTTCATCTGTAAAAAGAGAACTTAGTTTGGAAGGAAATCGTCGAAAAAAATATATCTGAAGGAAAAAATATAAATAAATAAGTAAAGAGGAGTCTATATGAGCTCGCTGTTGCGCAGCCCTTGTGAAGGATGTGCGGCTAGGTAACCCTAGCTTATTTATGCTAGACTCGTCGACCGTGTCAGGGTCTTTAAATGACCCTCGCCTTTGAAATGATGCCACGTGGACCGGGCATCTTAAGTGCAGAGGCAGCGTAATGTGGTATGGCGTTGAAGCGGACAAAGCTTCTCGTCCCAAGAGTGCTTGATAGCTACTTTTAAATGGGGCGATATGAAAGATTAGTTTTTAGCGTCGAAACTTGTTCGGTGATCGAACACAACTTCTAGTCATAAGGAGCTGTGCACTTGGTGTAAAGTGCAGCGTCACTCCTTTAAAGGAAGTGTGGCTGTGTCGAATTTTAGTAAGGTCTATCCCCAACTTGCGGATTGTGTTTGGATCTGACAGGTTTAAGTCACTGCCTCCGTCCATCGGGACTTGTGTATATTGCAGTCCGTCGATTATAGGATCAATATCGGGGTAGTCCATCCTGCATTTTGAGCAACACGGAATAATCCGGTGGTGAAAGTGATTGATTTTGATGTCAATCTCTATGTTCCGCTGGGTTGGACCATCGAGACCCATTTTAGCGGGTGCCGCTTTGTTTTCCGTATTATCACATGAAGTGAATTTCTTGCTTTGACCTCTTGTGGGAAAGTCTTTTGTTTTCGGTGCTCTGCTGGTGGGGTTTATCATCGCCATTAAGCTTGATCGTCGAGGCCTTGTGTTGACATTTAATCAGCGGACTATTTGGCTTCAACAATCTCGGTGGGTGTGGTTTGCATGCCTTAGAAGTCTTGTGGATTTGACATATCCGACCCAAAATTTTGTTTAAGTTGGATAGCTCATCGCTGTTATCCTCAAGCGGTGTTTTGTTGTTTGGCATGACTTTTGCATCGGCGTTGACCGCCGTGCTCTTTGGGCTTTTCTCTTTATTCGGCGCTGGTCTTTTCTGCGCCGTGATTTTTCGTTCCATCTCGATCTCGGATGTACTTGGGTCGCTGGTGCTGCATCTTGCTAGCCAGCTATCCTCTCCCAAAAGCGGGTCATGAGGCTTGTTAAGCGCGGACATTGTCCTTAGCTTCTCTTGGCGAGGTGTCTGGCGAGCCATTCGTCTCGGACGTTGTGTTTAAAAAGCTGCTAAGGCTTGGCGTCGAACGATCGACTATTTGGTTCTTTTGGTGAGAACCTGTTCGAGAATTTCTTGTGACTCTCGGGCTGTTGAGTTATATGACTTAGATCATCGCATCGGAGGCGGACATAAGTTCCTTGAAAGTTTGCTCTCAGCAGCGTCCTCGAGCTCTTCCCAACTTCCATGATGTTTTACGGGAGGCTTTTGAGCCAATGCGGGCTGGCCCTTTGAGCTTGAGGGTAGGTATTTTATGGCGTGGAGATCATCTCCTCTATGCGTGTATGTAGTATATAATCTTCTATCTAGACTCCGAGTGCATTGTTCCGTCGTAGGCCTCTATGTTTATGAGTTTAAATCCTGCTTTGAGAATTCATGATCCGGCACCTCGTTAGTGAAACATAGTGGGTGTCTTGGCGCCCTATATTTGGGTGTACCGCTGTCTTGGACACTTGGCATGTTGCATTGTTTCACAGGGCCCTCTTCTTTGGCCCGTAAATGGACTGGCTAGGCCATCTGTTTTTCGGGGTCATTAGTTGGCTTATGTCTTGGCGCCACTTTCAGATTTTGGCCTATCATCTAGCCATCTATCAACCAGGAAGCCTCTTTGTTTTTTTTTGTGTGGGGCTCTATGGCCTCCTCGTCAAGTCTGGCAACAACTTGCGCTTTGGGTAGCTCTTTGATTGATGGCCATTGCCGTATTTGTCTGCGGTTTTGAGCACTTTGCTCCACCTCATTACGAGTGTATCTTCCGCTGTTTTGAGCTTCCGTTTTTCTTTTCAAACTTCTTGCGGTGGCGGCAGAGTCTTTTCGAAGGTTTTATTCTCCGGCGGTGTGTCCGGTGTGAGTCGTCTGGACTATTGTTTTTCGCGGGCCTGGACTGATTATCGACTCGTCTGTTCGGACGGTTGCTTGTCTGCGTGTTAAATGATCCTTTGGTTTGCCTGCTTTGTATTGCTGGGTCATTAGGAGCGATGTTGTTGTCGGCGGGACTTAGGGTGGCGTCTGCGTCGCCGTTTTGGTTGTTTGTCGATTGGGATTATCTTACGCGCGCCCGTTGGTCCTCGTTATCGCTTCCTTTTGGGGTATCCACCATGTATCGTCGTATGGCGAGGTGGTCTTCCGTGCACTGTGGCGCTGGTTCTTGTTCATCTCGGCATCATCGTCCATAAGCGTCGATGTTTTCGAATCATAGTTTAACATGTCGGTTAGATAAATCGTGGCTACAAAGTGGGTGGTGGGTGGGCTTTGAATTTCTTAGTTGTCCAGTATCCCAACCGTCCTGGCGTAGTCCGGCCGGTCTCTCGGATAGCGAGAGAAGTTTTAGAGAATTTAGGATGTCGCCAAAGGGTGAGTGTTGGAAGATGTCGCAGCGGTGAATTCCATAACGGCGTAATCAGATTCGATTAGCGAGGCGTGGGAGGTCGAACGCGGCGAAGTCGGCACCTCGGAGTCACGAGCCGCCAGAGACAAAGGCTAGTGTTGGCTCCATCGCCGTGGAAGTTGCACCCCGGTGGTGTCCAACCACGGTCCTCGATCTGGCGTCGGCTCCGGACTAAGGCTCGGGCGGATTCTTATCTGACCGCCAAAGGCCTTATTGGCAGTGAGCGAGATCATGCCCATCGTGTGACGGTCTGTGCGCTTGGATGTAACTTCGAGCTGTCGAAGATCAAATCGCCCGCGGATGTCGGCCGTGAAGTTTAGGCTTCGAACCGATGTGATGGCTAGGGGCCTAGCTTCGATCTGCTCGGATGGCCAAGTGAGTTGGCCCTTGATCTGGCCGCCCGAATCTGAAGATCTGTCGAGGAAAAAAGTCTCACCACTGGGCCGGCGTTGTTGATTGGAGAAGCCATCGAGCCTATCGGTGGTGACCGGAAGGAACTCTCAATGAAAGCACCAATGTCGATTGTCAAAACCGGCGGATCTTGGGTAGGGGTCCCGAAGCGTGCATCTAGGCGGATGGTAACAGGAGACAAGGGACACGATGTTTTACCAGAGTTGGGCCCTCTTGATGGAGGTAAAATCCTATTTCTGGTTGATTAATATTGATGATATGGGTAGTACAAGTGGATCTACCACGAGATCAAGGAGGCTAAACCCTAGAAGCTAGCCTATGGTATGATTGTTGTAATGTGTGTTGTGTCCTCGGGACTAAAGCCCTCCGGTTTATATAGACAGGAGAAGGCTAGGGTTACTGAGTCGGTTATAATGGTAGGAGATCTACATATCCGTGTCGCCAAGCTTACCTTCCACGCCGAGAAAGTCCCATCCGGACAGGGGCCGGAGTCTTCAATCTTGTATCTTCATAGTCTTGGAGTCCGTGGGACGGCGATAGATCCGGCTGTCCGGACACCCCTAATCGAGGACTCCCTCACTGGCCACTTTGACCCAGGAGCTGGGCCGGCGCCAAGGAGCGGGAGGTGGCCTTGAAGGAGAGATCAAGGCCAGCAAGCAACTGGCTGGCGAGTCGCATGAAACCCAGAACACCTTTAGGGAGGCGGTGGAGCTCTGGACGGAGGGCCTCGTGAACATCGATGGAGTCATTGATGAGGAGCTGGCTTGATTGGGGATGGAGGATTTTGGGTATCCTTCGGCGAGAATCTCAACCCGGCGCCAAGCTCACCGTGTTCTTCAAAGGCGTGGCGGCGGCCCTCAGCGACTCCGGAAAAGATCTCAAAGCAAGCGGCGGCCAGTCGTGCATGATCTGCATAAGAGTTACGCAAAAGGTGTTGGTGAAGGTGGCCTTCCGCAACCTAGTCCTCAACCTCACCAACGTCCTCAAGAAGCTGTCGGCGGATGCTGATCCGGAAGAGCTCAAGGCCCTTATCGCACCATTGTGGACAAGGTGAATGAGTCAAGAGGGTTGATAAGCGATCGCGTGGATTAGGCCGCCCGTTTCCTCCTTTTCTTGTCATTTGTTGGTCATATTCAGGAACAATCTATTAGAGCTGCGACAAGTTATCTTGTAATATAACTTTATTTTGGGTATCAACTGCTATGTTATTTACTTTACTTGATTCCTTCCTTTGTATGTTTTGCCCGGCGCTTTTAGGGAACTTGTTGGCGCGAGCACCTTAGCCATGGCGCTGAGTGCGGGGCGTTAGCAACTCTTTGGCGGTGGCCTAACCGACAAAAACCTTAGCATAACTAATCATAACACACTTAAATTGTTGGCGGACTCGAAACAAAGTAAGAGGCGCAACTAGCTCTGAGTTGGTTCCTCCGCGCGCAGGTTTTCCATACAAAAGCACGGTCGTTCAAGGAAGATAACTTAAATTTTTAAAATGATTGCTCAAACTTTGGCAACAGCTTTTACGTCATTAAGCTTCCGGTAGGCGAAACTTTCTTGAGCGGCCTTTGGTCCACATCATTATCTTCTCCTTCCCCGGCAAACTTGTGGGCGGCGAACCTTTCCTTTCTTTGAGAAAAAAGAAAGAAGAAAATAAAGATATGGACCCTTATGGCTCGTTATTGCTTACAGGGGCAGGTGCTGCACAAAGTGTCGAGATAACACATGCAAAAATAGAAAGCATGAAATTGACAAGATGTGCGGAGCACATGAGCTTTATTATATGCGAAGTGCTGGCCGGCTTTGTACAAAGGATTACATGCAGCGATGGCAAGACTTGTACAAAAGGTGGTTGCGGAACAGGTTCGACAACCGCTTCTCTGAGTAAAACTTACGAAGATGGTCAATGTTCGGAGTTGCTCACGGAAAGCCATCTTCGGTCTCAAAGCAGACGCGCCGGGCCTAGTGATTCGTTTCACCGGTAAGGCCTTCCCACTTCAGCGTCAACTTGTTGGAATTCTTGGCGGACTGAGCAGCGAAGAACAAGGTCGCCTTCCTCGAGACTTCGGCACTAACTGCGGCTATGGTAGCGCGCAAAGCTTCTTGTGTGAGCAGCTCGTCTGACAACTGAAGGCGGTCTTCCTCAAGGAAGCAGCAGCGTCATCTTATCGCAGCTGCTCTTGCTCAAACTCATCATAAGCTAGCACTTTCGGCGACCCGTATCTGAGTTACGTAGGGGAGAGCGCCTCGATCCATAGACTAGGCGAAGGTGTCTAGCGATGGCTCGATTTGGCGTCGTCTGATCGACCAAAGAACCATCGGCGGCTGCTCAATCCAGTTCTTTCCGCACTTGTACAGCACTGTCGAAAGTCCTGGTCTTGAGCCAGCGCTGCACTTCACTTTGCCCTCTCCGCTTGACCGTTGCTTCTCGGGTGGGCGAAGCGAAAGCAGAACCTTGGCGCCAAGATCTTGGATGTCTTGCATGAAGGTGCGGCTCGTGGTGCGTGTCGTTATCGGTGATGATCTGTTAGGGGCGAAGCGGCAAACAATCGACTTGAAGAACTTGACTCTTGTTGTCTTTGTCACCTTCCTCCTTGCTTCCACTTCCGGCCACTTTGTGAACTTATCGATTACAGCGTACAAGTACTCAAAGCCCCGACAACTTCGGGGAAAGGGCGAGATGTCGAACCCCGGACCAAAAATGGCACGGATAAAGGGATCGTCTGGAGAGCTTGAGCTAGCTGGTGTATCTGTTTGGAATGGGCCTTGCGCTTCACACTTGGTTACTTGTGCGATTCGTCTGGAGGCTGTCGGCCAAAAGAAACCTTGCGGAATGCTTTGCGGCAAGTGCTCTTCTTGCCAATGTGGTGACCACATATGCCTCCATGTATCTCCGCCAACAGCTTTTGTCCGTCTTCTGGGAATACACTTCAATTTCACACCGTTGAGTCTTCTTACATGCAGTGTCTCGTCGACAAACTGGTACATACTTGTTGTCGGGCTACTCTCTCGCTTCTTCTTGCTCTTGAGGAAGCTCTCTCTGTGTGAAGAAGCGGACAATCTCTTTGTGCCCATCTTTGGAGCTTGCGGCTCGACAACAAGGACTAAAGGCACATATGCTGCTGCTGGGAACATCCGCTTCTCTGGCGAGAACACTGCGGCTCGGCGGGCTTGATGTTCCCGGCAAGCTTGCCGGAGCAAAACTTATCGGGAGCGTCTGCTTCAATGGAACAAACCCTAGGGCTTGCCGGAGCAGACTGCTCCTCAGCACCCTTGGTGTTGATCTTGGGGACCTTCTTGGCGGCGGCTCCGGGGAGCTCTGCCGGAAAATAGTCACATGAGACCAACTTCCTCTTCTTGCTCTGTCCAGTTGATGGCGTCACGGATGGTTGAGTCAGTTTGAGCACAATGATCCCTGGTTCCACAGGTAACTTTAGTGCAGCGCACTTTGACAGGCCATCGGCAATGTCGTTCTGAGCTCTCGGAACATGTTCCATCTGTAGGCCGTCAAAGCGCTCTTCTAACTTTCTCACCTCTTCAACGTAAGCTTCCATCAATGAACTCTGATAATTCTTGTTCACTTGGCGGACGACAAGCTGCGAGTCACCCCTGACAATGAGCTTCTTGATCCCAAGGTCTGCCGCGATCCTGAGACCGGCAAGCAAACCTTCATACTCTGCAGTATTGTTTGTTGCTTGCTCCTTGGGAAAGTGCATCTGGACTACGTACTTGACGTGCTCTCCGGTGGGTGCGACAAGTAGCACGCCCGCACCGGCGCCTTGCAGCGAGAAGGCACCATGAAAGTACATGAGCCACTCTTTGCTCGCTTCCTTGACGGGGATGCTCGTTTCTGGAATTTCTTCATCTGGTGTTGGCGTCCACTCTGCTATGAATTCTGCCAATGCTCGGCTCTGGATAGTTGAAGTGCTCTCAAACTTGAGGCCAAAGCAGCAGTTCGGTGCCCACTTTCGACAATCCTGCACTGTTGCTACGGATTCTGCAGTTTCCTCTTCAGCGGAAACCAGTGACAACTGTGATCTCATGTGCTTGGAAGTAATGGCGCAGCTTTCTCGAGGCCATGAGAAGGCTGAAAAGCAATTTCTGCACACTAGAGTACCTCGACCTAGCCCCCTGCAGAAGGGAACTGACAAAGTAAATTGGGCGCTGCACCATTTTCTTCTGCACCTCCTCATGCGCCTGCGTAGATCCACCCTTGTCGGGACGAGCTTGTCGTGAAGCCCCACCTTGTCATTGGATGCATCTGCCGTGGTTCTTTGGCTCATCATCCGCCTCCCTCTCCGCTACTAACGCAGCACTAACCACTTGATTGGTTGCCGCTATATCAGCAGACAACTTCTCTTGTGGCTTAGGTGCGACAAGTGTTAGAGTGGAGGGCAGTATCTTTTCAAGTCTGCAGCGCAGCCTCCTCTTCGAGTCCATTTCATTGGACCTGCCTTTTCAATATTTTGAAAAATGGCAGGAAGCCTTCAGCAGAACTTAGAGATAAACCTCTTTGAGAGCAGCCATGCAACGGCAAGTCTTCGTACATCCTTGGCGCTTTGGTGCTTCAATCTGCTCAATGGCCTTGATCTTGTCGGGATTGGCTTCAATTCCGCTGAGACCACGAAGAACCGAGAAGCTTGCGGAGGGACTCCAAATCGCACTTCTCGGGGTTAAGCTTGAGGTTGATCTTGCGCAGATTTGCAAAGGTTTCATCTAAATCTTGAATCAGGGTTGCCTTGTCCTTGCTCTTGACCACTATGTCATCCATGTAGGCTTCCACATTTCTGTGTATTTGTGGCTCAAAAGCGTCATGGACTACTCTTGCAAATGTTGAACCAGCATTCTTTAATCCGAAAGGCATCCGTACACAGCGATGCATGCCACATGGAGTGATGAATGCGGTCTTCTCCTCATCCTCTTCTGCCATGAAGATCTGATGGTATCCTGAGTATGGTCAAGAAACGAAAGCAAGTCACATCTAGCCGTGGAGTCAACAATCTGGTCAATGCGCGGCAAGGGAAATGGGTCTTTGGGACAGGCTTTATTAACATCGGTAAAGTCGATACAAAGCCTCCATTTCCGTTTGCCTTCGCCTGCGACTACGAGATTGGCCAACCCGTCGGATGGAGCACTCCTCGACAAGGCCTGCCGCTTCCAACTTCTTGATTTCTTCTCGATGAACTCTTGGCGCTCCTTTGCTTGTTTTATGATTTACGCTTGGCGGGCGCGCATGAGGACGAGCGGCAAGATGGTGCTCGATTACTCACAGGAACATCGGGGATGCGGGCGGTTGCCATGCAAACACGTTGGCGTTAAGCCCACGGAAAGCAGCGGCGCTTTCTATTTAGGGTCGGCGTGGCGATGGTGAAGGTACCACTAGTGCCGTCCTCCTTAGCGGGCACCTTCTTGGTCTCTGGTGAAGCTGTCGCCGTCTTCTTACACTTGCGGTGGAGCTCGATGGTGCATCCTCGGCGGTGGCGCAGCACTCGAAGAGTGCGCTTGCGGAGTGGGAATCAGAATTCTTGCGGACTTGGTCTTCTTCTTCCCAGGGAGCTTGGCAAGTGTCTTGCGATCGCTGCGAGCTGCTTTGCATCGGTATATCTTGTCGGTATGATAAGAGCATCCTTCTTGTCGCCCGAGGGCAGAGATGACACTTATCGGGCCTGGCATCTTTAGCATGTTGTATGCATAGTGAGAGGCTGCCATGAATTTGGCGAGTGTTGGACGGCCGAGTATCCCATTGTAAGGCAATGGAAAGTCAGCAACATCAAAAGTAACCCTCTCAGTCCTGAAGTTCAGCTCGCTGCCAAATGTCACCGGCAACGTGATCTTTCCCTTCGGCTTGCTCCTTGCCGGATTGATTCCTTGGAATGTACCGGTCTCTTCGAGCTCGCTGTCAGGGATTTGGAGTTTCTGCAGTACCGCGGAGGAGATCAGGTTCAAGCCGGCCCCGCCGTCAACTAGCATCTTAGTGACCTTGAGGTTGCGGATAGTTGGTGAAACCAACATCGGCAAGCACCCGACCGTAGTTATGCGATCAGGGTGGTCCTCAATATCAATGATGATAGGCGTGCCGGACCACTTCAGAGGCTTGCGTGACTCAATGGGCGGTTTTGCCGCATTGACTTCCCGCACCCACTGCTTGAGCTGGCGGTTTGAAGTATGCAGAGAAGCACCACCGTCAACGCATAGGACCTCTGTGGCTTTCTGGAACTCCTGCTCATCGGCCTCATCATCATCCATATCTTCATCTTCGTCGTCATCTTTATCCTTGTCGCGGCCACGGGGAGGCCTGTCTCCTTGCCGCTACTTGGCCTTGCCGCGATGTCCTCCTCGGCCAGGACGTTTCTTGCCGGATCCTCCAGTACATTCCTGGGCCTTCTCCTTGTCGCGTCGCTCGTACTCAGCCTTCTGCTGCTCGACAAGCAGCTCGACTTTCTTGCAACTCTAGAGATCATGGCCCTTGGTGCGGTGGATCTTGCAGTACTGCTTGCCGGTGCCATCCTGCTTGTCGGCGGCCGCCACAGCCTCGGCTTCCTTGGCGCCACCTCCGTTGCCGGACTACTCGACGACTAGCACATCTTTACCTTTCTTCTTCCTGTGTTTCCGTCGCCGGTTTTTCCTTGCTGGGGCGGCATCCTTGCTGCCAGATCCTCCTGCTCCTGTGTTCTCTCCGGGAAGTTTCCTCCCTTCCTCAGCACGCGCACACTTGTCGGCCAGGGCATATAGCTCACTGATGTCCCTGATCTTGCACATCGCCATCTCCTCCGCATCTGTGGTTTCTTGCGTTACGATGGAGCAGCAGCTGATGACCATGGCGGGGTGGACATCTGGGATGTTGCGCTGCACTGGATGAATCTCTGAATGTACTTGTGCGGGGCTCTCCTTCATACAGGCGGCAGATGAAGATCGCTCTCTTGGCCATGAGGCTTGTGGCGCTGTAAAGCGCCGACAAACTGATGGCATAGATCAGCCCAGGAGGATATGGAGTTGGCCGGCAAGTGCATGAGCCAGGACCTGACGTTGGGCTTGAGCACCAGCGGGAAGTAGTTGGCAAGGATCCTGTCGCCGCGCCCCCCGGCAGCTTGCACCGCGATGGTGTAGATGCTGAGGAACTCCGATGGATGCAACTTGCCATCGTACTTCTCTTGGTACATCTGGCTTGAAATTCTTCGTATTGGGCCACTGGACTTGCCGCAGCTCACGAGTGAACGCAGGGCAACCTACCGCGTACGACAAGTCGCCTGGTTCCCCTGGCGCCTGCATGTCGACGGTGGGCCCAGCAGCGCTGATCGATTGGCGCCGCGCTTCTCTTGATGCTTTCGATCGTGTCTGGCGTCTTCTTCTGTCGTTCGTGAAGAACTTGGCGCTGATCGCGGCGAGCTCGCGGATCCGGCGATGCGGTGGAGTCGCTGTCGGGGTTGACCGGCGAGTCGGCGATCTTGGCCTTGGGGTGGAGAGTGCGGTGGTTGCACCCCACGGTCTTATCGCCACCGGCTTGTACACAGCAATCTTGCGCGGCTGCGATGTGCCGGTTGCCGTGGATTGTAAATGCGTTAAGCGAAGCCGATGAGACTCTGAATGGTGGCCCTCAATCGTCGATCTTATGCGCGTTGGAGGGTAATCGAAGCGATTGAGCTCATGCCAAAGCGGCTGGAGTTTTGGGTGGCGGTGGCGAGCGGTGCGAGGCGGGATATGCTCGTACTTCTAACTATGTTAGAAGGAGCAGCATCTCGTCGAGCGACCGTGCGGCGCTTCGTGCGGCATGTTGGCGTGCATGCTGGTCTTGAGCATCCGAGATCCACCAGCAGCCTTGGCCCAGCGAGCGTATGGTACCATGAGTACCATGGCGCTGTCGGTCCAGCGCCTCTGAGATGGGCGAGGTGCATGTCACAGACGCCGAGTCTGCGCAGCCTTGTCCTTGGACTTGGCGCATCGTGAGCTCCCTCGTCACGCCCGTTCTTCGCGGCGTCTACCCACCACCCGTTTGCTCGGTGGCGGTGGGTTCGATGCGAGCGAACAACCACCTCGAAGCCTTCTTCTTCGGTGGCATGTCGATGAAGATGGCGAAGATCGGCTCGCGTGAGCGCGGATCAGGTTCACACAACCTCGGCGCCCCCTACAGTGCGCCAAAGATGTCGTGGAGCGAACACCTATAGGGCGAGGGCCCTTCGGTCGGCGAGGCGGAGGCCGCGATGGCGGATCGGCGAAGCACTGGCGATTACCCAACCGGAGCTCTCGGGAGATAATACTCAAGCTGCTGCTTATCGATAGTATTGTGTTCTTGCTCGGGGGGCTGAGAACTCTGATACTCACTAGCTGCGAGACCGGCGTGAGTGCTTTACGGTTTGAACCCCTTCTCGTTGCGCATGGGCCTCCTTTTATATGTTAAAGGGGTCACGACGGTGGCAGCGCATGCAATGGTAAAAATGGAAAAAGAGGTGCGGTTGGTACACCTACTTATGCAGTGCATCCTACCTAACCACTGGCGGCGGGGACAAAGGCATTAAATGCCGTCTGCGTCGCCCAAACAGTGCAAAAAAGTGAGCGTTAGGGGCGCCACCACTTGCCACGATGGCAATCTTGTCAGCGTCGCTTGCCACCTCGCACCACTTGGCTGCATAGCCTCTTGCCACGCGCGCCTGGAACGATCCCAGGGTGACACGTTGGTGGATGTCTGTAAGCGTGAGTGCAGTGGTAACTGCGCGGCAAGCACCTTCTTGGGATCTTGGTAGCGTCGCGGCAAGTTCCTTGAAATGCCTTGGTTGGCCTTCCCGGCAAGCTCCTCTTGCCGGGGTCTTGGCCTTCCCGGCAAGCTCCTCTTGCCGGGGCCTTGTCTTCTTGGCTTAAACACTTTGTTCTTGAATGGCTCCAAAGGAACCACGGAGGACCTTGGCAGTCACCCGGCAAGCCTTGCCACGGGGCGCTGCGACTGCTCGTGCACAAGTTCGGGATACAAAGGTACCCCTACTCTAGTACACCGACAAGGTTCAATCTCTACATCATTGTTTTTGCTTGGTTGAGCATCAACATGAACATTATCATTAACATTATCACTAGGTTCATGTTCATCACCTGATTATGTTTCAGCATCAGAGATAGAAATATCATTGGGATTCTCAGGTGTGTCTACAGTAGGTTCACTAGAAGCATGCAAAGTTCTATCGTGTTTCCTTTTCTTCTTTTTGGAAGAACTAGGTGCCTCTAAATTGTTTCTCTTAGAATCTTGCTCGATTCTCTTCGGGTGGCCTACATGATACAAAGGTTCCTGAGTCATTCTACCAGTTCTAGTAGCCACTCTAACAACAAAGTCATTTTTATTATTTAATTCATCAAGCAAATCATTTTGAGCTTTAAGTACTTGCTCAGCTTGAGTAGCAACCATAGAAGTATATTTGCTAATGAGTTTGAGTTCACCTTTAACTCTAGCCATATTATCGCTCACGCGTCCTATCTCAAAAGCATTATTCTTTAACTCTCTACCAACATAAGCATTAAAACTTTCTTGTCTAGCCATAAAGTCATCAAATTCATCTAAGCATGGGCTATGAAATTTAGTAGAGGGATTTCAACTTTATCATATCTATAGAGAATTTACCTTTACTACCTATGTGGGTTATCAAGACAATGTGGTTCTTCAACATGAGGTATATTAAGACCATGTATTTCTTCAATAGGTGGTAAATTCTTAACATCTTCAATTTTAATACCTTTTTCTTTCATTGATTTCTTTGCCTCTTGCATATCTTTAGGACTGAGAAATAAAAGACCTCTCTTCTTGAATTGGGTTTAGGAATAGGCTCGGGAGTTGGCTCAATTGGTCGAGGAATTGCCTCGGGAATTGGCTCGGGAAGAGTCAATTATTTTCATTAATCAACATATTATTCAATAGTAATTCAGCTTCGTCGACTGTTCTTTCCCTGAAAACACAACCAGCACAACTATCCAAGTGGTCCTTGGAAGAATCGCTTAGTCTATTATAAAAGATATCAAGTATTTCATTTTTCTTAAGAGGATGATCGGGCAAAGCATTAAGTAATCGGAGAAGCCTCCCCCAAGCTTGTGGGAGACTCACTTCTTTGATTTGCACAAAATTATATATTTCCATAAGGCAACTTGTTTCTTATGAGCGGGAAATATTTAGCGATAATAAATCATATCCTAGGGACTACGCACACAACCAGGAGCAAGAGAATTATACCAATCTTAGCATCATCCTTAAGCGAGCGGAAATATCTTAAGGATATAATAATAGCGAGATTTATCATCATGAGTAAACGGGTGGCTATATCATTCAACTTGGCAAGATGTGCCACAATAGTTTGATTCAAGGCCATAAAAGGATCACATTCAACTAAAGTAATAATTTCAAGATCAGCAGAGATTTCATAATCCTTATCGATAACACAGATAAGTGAAGTAGCAAAAGCGAGGTCAGGTTTCATTTATCATTAAGACACTCTGCTTCCATTTAGCTAATAATTTCTTAAGATCATATCTATCATTGCAAGCAAATATAGCTCTAGCAGCTTCTTCATTCATAACATAACCCTCAGGAACAACAGGCAATTCATAATCATTGGGCGAATTTTCATCGTCACTATCATCAATAATAGAATCTTCAATAATTTCATTCCCCCTAACTCTAGCAAGTTGTTCATCAAGAAATTCACGTAATGGCAAAGTAGTATCACGCACTGAAGTAGTTTCATCATAAGTATCATGCATAGCAAAAGTGGCATCATCAATAACATGCGACATATCGAATTCATAGCGATAGCAGGTTTAGGTGTCATAAGCTTACTAATAACGAAGGAGAATCTAGTGCGAGAGCTAGATGGTAGTTCCTTACCTCCCTCGTAGTTGAGGCAAAATCTTGGTCATGCCGTCTTTCAAGTTCTTCATAGTGATCAGCAGATATAAATCCCAAGTGACTCGGAGAATAGAGCTATGCTCCCGACATGGCGCCGGATATTAGTCTTGATAACCCACAAGTGTAGGGGATCGCAACAGCTTTCGAGGTAAAGTATTCAACCCAAATTTATTGATTCGACACAAGGGAGCCAAAGAATATTCTTGAGTATTAGCAGTTGAGTTGTCAATTCAACCACACTGGATAACTTAGTATCTGCAGCAAAGTATTTAGTAGCAAAGTCGTATGATAATAAAAATGTAGCAGTAGCAAAAGTAATGTTTTTGGGTTTTGTAGTGATTGTAACAATAGCAGCGGAAAAGTAAATAAGCAAAGAACAATATGTGAAAAGCTCGTAGGCAATGGATCGGTGATGGATAATTATCTTTGGATCGATTCCTCATGTCATAGCTATAACATAGGGTGACAGAACTAGCTCCAGTTCATCAATGTAATGTAGGCATGTATTCGTAAATAGTCATACGTGCTTATGGAAAAGAACTTGCATGGCATCTTTTGTCCTACCCTCCGTGGCGGTGGGGTGCTAGCGGAAACTAAGGGATATTAAGGCCTCCTTTTAATAGAGAACTAGAACAAAGCATTAGCACATAGTGAATACATGAACTCCTCAAACTATGGTCATCACGAAAGTATCCGATTATTATCACTTGGGGTTGTCGGATCATAACACATAATAGGTTACTATAGACTTGCAAGATAGGATCAAGAACACACATATATTCATGAAAACATAATAGGTTCAGATCTGAAATCATGGCACTTTCGGGCCCTAGTGACAAGCATTAAGCATAGCAAAGTCATAGCAACATCAATCTCGAACATAGTGGATCTGGGGATCAAACCCTAACAAAACTAACTTGATTACATGGTAAATCTCATCCAACCCATCACCGTCCAGCAAGCCTACGATGGAATTACTCACGCATGGCGGTGATCATCATGAAATTTGTGATGGAGGATGGTTGATGATGACGACGGTGGCGAATCCCCTCTCCGGGCCCGAGCGGACACGAGATCAGCCCTCGAGAGAGATTAGGGCTTGGCGCTGGCTCCGTGTCGTAAAAGCGATGAAACTTTCTCTCGATTTTTTCTCCCGAGCGTGAATATATGGAGTTGGAATTGAGGTCGGTGGAGGTCCGAGGGCCCACGAGGCAGGCGTGCCCGAGGAGAGCGCCCCACCCTCGTTGATAGGGTGTGGCCCCCTGGTGTTGATTCTTTCCGATATTTTTATATTTTCCAAAAAGTGCCTCCGTGGATTTTCGGGACATTACGAGAACTTTTATTTTCTACACATAAAACAACATCATGGCAGTTCTGCTGAAAACAGCGTCAGTCCGGGTTAGTTTCATTCAAATCATGCAAGTTAGAGTCCAAAACAAGGTCAAAAGTGTTTGGAAAAGTAGATACGTTGGAGACGTATCAGAGATCTACATATCCAAATTCCCAAGCTTTCCTTCCACGCAAAGGAGAGTCCCACCCAGACATGGGACGAAGTCTTCAATCTTGTATCTTCATAGTCCAACAGTCCGGCCAAAGTATATAGTCCGGCTGTCCGAGGACCCCCTAATCCAGGACTCCCTTAGTAACCCCTGAACTAGGCTTCAATGATGATGAATCCGGTGCGCGGATTGTCTTTGACATTGCAAGGCGGGTTCTTCTCCAAAATCCCTGAGTACCTGTTGTAACAAGCAGTGTCCGACTTCCCATCAATGTTGCACTCCTCGGCTTCCGTGCTTTAATAATGGCTATCTTCACGTGTCGAGCGAATGTGATAAGTCGGGGCATTTTTACATTTGCCACCCTGACCATGTAAGTAAATCGTCTATTTAAAGAGACGGGGATCCTTAGATCCAAATCACACCATCCTCCCCCAGCGAGTATCCATCAGAGCGTGCGCGGAAGAAACCATACCATCATGGCCGGCCATCGCAGCTCCTCCTCTTGCTCCCATAGCACTAAGCCAGGCGATTGGGAGAAGTGTTCAGTTCCCCATAGCCGATTTGTAGAGTTGCAGACCCAGGGGTTTCTCCCTTTGCATACATGGTCCCTTTGGTGGACTAGCCACCTGGCGGCGGGGAGCAAGCGGAGTTTTCCCAACCCGTCAAGGGGCGGGTATGCCTTGTCCCTTACTTGCTGAGGGGACTTGGATTTCCAATCCATCCATTCCTCCACGGGCTCCTGGAGTTCTATGGCCTCCAGCTGCATAACTTCACCCCCTCCTCCATTTTACACATCGCCGGCTACGTCGCCTTTTGCGAGCTGTTTCTGGGCTGCGAAGCTCATGTCGAGCTATGGAAGAGGCTATTCTGCCTTGTACCCCGTACTCGGGAGGGGTCAATATATCAAGTGGGCGGAGCCGAAATATGGTGCATCGCTGGGACCAGGTACCTATCCGGTACCCCGAAGAAGACATCCGAAGACTGGCCTTTAGAGTGGCTTTATATGGAGGACGTCCCCCTTCCGGACCCTATTTGGATGGGCCTCCCCAAGTTTGCAAATGCCCCGTTGAAGAAACGCCACAGCTGGCGCCCCCGGAGCCCCTAGGAGGAAGATAATAGAGAGGTCCTTTTCCTGGTGGATAGGATAAAAGCAGCCGTCGGGTGGCAATAATTGAGGTCATGTCAATATGTATAATCAGGGGCTACAACCACTTGATGTTAGGGAAAACCCATGTGGCACTTCAATGGAGAAGACGATGCCACCCGCTGCGGTCGTAAAGGTCCGGACTCCACCGCCGCTCTGGCGAAAATACTGTCTGATTTGTACAAAGGGGAAGAAGAGGAGTTCATCCATATTAAGCCATGAGATGGATTCTCCATGTACAACCCCCAAGCTGGGTGAGCTGCTATCTTTTGTTGCAGTATTTCCCGCATTATTTATCACAAATATTTACCTTCCCAATTCATAGCAGGAACTACGAAAAGCTGTGAGGGAGGTCCACAGCCAGTATCCACAACCAGAGGATCCCGACTGAGCCCTCGACCCCGGACATGAAGAAGATCCGGACATATTTGTGGTGCTCGTTGACAAGTATTTTACCAGTTAAGCTGTGATGGTGCCTTGGTGGCCATCATAGCTGATTATCCTGGCCTACTCCCCGCATCACATGTAAGTAAAACTGGAGTCCCAACTTCCAAGAAGGATCCCCTCTTTGCGCCTTACCCACTGCACATGTATTGCGTTTTGCAGGGAAGGCCATCGGGGTCCTCTGATATGTCTCCAACGTATCTATAATTTTTGATTGCTCCATGCTACTTTATCTACTAATTTAGGCAATATTGGGCTTTATTATCCACTTTTATATTATTTTTGGGACTAACCTATTAACGGAGGCCCAACCCAGTTGTTGTTTTATGCCTATTTGGTGTTTGAGGAAAAGGAATATCGGATGGAGTCAAAGCGGAACGAAATCAACTGGAGAAGTTATTTTTGGAAGGAAACCCACCTGATGGACTTGGACCCCATGTCAGAAGATACGGGAGGTTCTCACGAGGGTGGGGGTGCGCCCACCCCCTAGGGTGCGCCCCCTGCCTCGTGGGCCCCCCCGAAGCTCCACCGACGTACCCCTTGCACCCATATATACCTACGTATCGTAAAACTTCCAAAACAGAAGATAGATTGGGAGTTCCGCTGCCTCAAGCCTCTGTAGCCACCAAAAACCTCTCGGGAGCCCGTTCCGGCGCCCTGCCGGAGGGGGATCCCATCACCGGTGGCCATCTTCATCATCCCGGCGCTATCCATGACGAGGAGGGAGTAGTTCACCCTCGGGACTGAGGGTATGTACTAGTAGCTATGTGTTTGATCTCTCTCTCTCTCTCTCTCTCTCTCGTGTTCTCTCTCATGTTCCCTCGATGGCACGATCTTGATGTATCCCGAGCTTTGCTATTGTAGTTGGATCTTATGATGTTTCTCCCCCTCTACTCTCTTGTGATGAATTGAGTTTCCCCTTTGAAGTTATCTTATCGGATTGAGTCTTTTATGAGAACACTTGATGTATGTGTTGATGTGATTATCTATGGTGACAATGGGATATCATATGCCACTTGATGTATGTTTTGGTGATCAACTTGCGGGTTTCGTGACATTGGGAACCTATGCATAGGGGTTGACACACGTTCTTGACTCTCCGGTAGAAACTTTGGGGCACTCTTTGAAGTACTCTGTGTTGGTTGGATGAATCTGAGATTGTGTGATGCATATCTTATAATCATGCCCACGGATACTTGAGGTGACAATGGAGTATCTAGGTGACATTAGGGTTTAGGTTGATTTGTATCTTGAGGTGTTATTCTAGTATGAACTCTTTTATACATTGATCCGAAAGAATAGCTTTGAGGTGGTTTTGTACCCTACCATAATCTCTATGTTTGTTCTCCGCTATTAGTGGCTTTGGAGTGACTCTTTGTTGCATGTTGAGGGCTTGTTATATGATCTATCTATGTTATTATTGTTGAGAGAACTTGCACTAGTGAAAGTATGAACCCTAGGCCTTGTTTCCTATCATTGCAATACCGTTTACGCTCACTTTTACCACTTGTTACCTTGCTGTTTTTATTATTTCAGATGACAAAAACCTTTATCTACCATCCATATTGCACTTGTATCACCATCTCTTCGCCGAACTAGTGCACCTATACAATTTACCATTGTATTGGGTGTGTTGGGGACACAAGAGACTTTTTGTTATTTGGTTGCAGGGTTGTTTGAGAGAGACCATATTCATCCTCGCCTCCACGGATTGATAAACCTTAGGTCATCCACTTGAGAAACTTGCTCTTGTCCTACAAACCTGTGCACTTGCGGGCCCAACAACGTCTACAAGAAGAAGGTTGTGTAGTAGACATCAAGCTCTTTTCTACTTGCCGTTGCGGGGAGGTGAGTGCTTGAAGTTATAACTTTAGATCTTGCAATCGAATCTTTTTGTTTATTGTTTTAGCACTAGTCTAGTTTATAAAAGAAAATTACAAAAAAAATGGAGTTAAGTTTGTCTCATATGCTTCACCTTTTTAATATCTTTCGTGAGTATGATGGAAACGATAATTGTGCTCAAGTGCTAGAAGAAGAAATCTCTAAATTGTTTGGCACTAAATATTTGAATGATGAGCATGCTTGCAATGTTGTTAGTCTGAATTCTTTGAATATCCATGATGCTAATGATGACTGCACTAGTTATGATGAAAATGCCTCCTATAAACATGTCAAGTTTTGTGGAGTGCATTGGGTTTATAATACACACCAAATAGGGAAGATAGATATTGCAAGAGGCATAAGTACTTAGAAACCAAATTGTTGCAAGAAGAGCTAGATGAATGTGCTGAAAATTTATCTTTTCTTAGCCCTACTTGTGAACTTTGCAATGAACGTGATCATTTTAGTACCCAATGCAAATTGTTTCATGAGCGTATCGTGTCCAAAAATTGTGATGACTTGATTTCCCTTGCACATCATAGTGAACTTAGTTTGCTCTTGGGTTATGAAGAAATTAAACATAAATTAAGGATATTACAAAATTTGTCCTTGATAAAGTTCTTCATTGTAATCTAGAAGAAATTTATATGTATTGTGAAGTGAATTGCATTGAAAATCCTTATATTGCCAATTACATAAAGAAAAGAAAACAAATAGAGGAGGATGAGAATACTAATGAAAGGGAAGAGACTTCCCAATCTCCTCATATTATTTCTTATGATGAATCAGGTAACGAGGAGGATCTTTCTATTCAACCAATCTCATCAATAAGGAGCTCAAAGAGGAAGGTAGAACCTACACATAATGTGAAGAAGAAAAAGAAAAGAAGGAGCAACAAAGGTAAAAAGGTATCCCTCCCAAATGATGTTGCTCCTACTACTCATTGTGATGATGATAATTGCTATACTAATGGTGCTATCAATATTTTTTATGATGAGAGTGATTATGCTTATGATATGAAAGGGCCCAAGCTTAGGGAAGCTATGTTTGATGAAGATGATATTTTTAGCATCCCAAGTTTTGATATGCAAAGTTGTTATGATGATAGCATGCCTCCTCATTATGATGATTATATTGATGAAAGTGGGTTCAGAAGAGAGTCAACTTTAGGAAGTAGTGATCCCACTATTTTGGAGGATGTTGAATTTTATTGTGATGCATACGAAAGTGGATCTGGAAGAGTGTCTGCTTTATTTAGTGATTCCACTATCTCGGGAGAGGTTTCAATCGATTATGATGAGAACGAAGTTGCTACTTATGATGATTATTGTGATGAAACTTATGCTATAAAAAGTAGTGATGATTATATTTACAAATCTTGTCATGATTATGATTACCTTTTTTCTGAACATTACCCTTTTAATGTGGAAACAATTTTTAGTGTTCAAGTCTCTTATGATACTACCACTATTACTCATGAGAAGAATTTTTCTTATGTGGAAAGTAGTGAATTTTCTATGCAAGTAGATCAAGAAAAGAATGCTTTAGGTGCTGGTTATATTGTTGAATTCATTCATGATGCTACTGAAAATTATTATGAGGGAGGAATATATGCTTTTAGGAATTGCAATAATATCAAGTTTCCTCTCTATGTGCTTAAAGTTTTGAAGCTATGCTTGTTTTACCTTCCTATGCTAGTTGATTATTGTTCCCATAAGTTGTTTGCTCATAAAATCCCTATGCATAGGAAGTGGGTTAGGCTTAAATGTGCTAGTCATATGCTTCATGATGCTCCTATTATGTTTCAATTCTGATCTTTTATGTGAGCATCATTGTCATCATCATGCCTAGCTAGAAAGGCATTAAAGAAAAGCGCTTGTTGGGAGACAACCCAATAATTATCCTTACTGTTTTTGTGTTTTAACATGATTATGCTACTGTAGTAATCATGTTTTATAGCTTTGTTTCAATAAAGTGCCAAGTAAGACCTTTAGGATGGCTTACGGTGATAGTTGTGTTGATCCTGCTGAAAATCAGAAACTTTTGCACCCAGTAAATTAGTTGTGTTAATTCACAAAGGCGTGATTCTGATCTGATTCATTTTCCCTGGATTGGTACACGAATTTCTTAGGACTTCCTAATTTGGTAGGATTTTTGGAGTTACAGAAATATATGTTTTATACAGATTACTACAGACTGTTCTGTTTTTGACAAATTCTGTTTTCCTTGTGTTGTTTGCTTATTTTGATGAATCTATGAGTAGTATCGAGATGTATGAACCATAGATAAGTTGGAATACAGTAGATATTACACTAATATGAATTTAGAATGAGTTCATTACAGTACCTTGAAGTGGTGTTTTGTTTTCTTTCACTAGCAGACTTCTGAGTTTTACTGTTAAGTTTTGTGTTGTGAAGTTTTCATGTTTTGGGTAAAGATTCGATGGAGTATGGGACAAGGAGTGGCAAGAGTCTAAGCTTGGGGATGCCCAAGGCACCCCAAGGTAATATTCAAGGACAACCAAGAGCCTAAGCTTGGGGATTCCTCGGAAGGCATCCCCTTTTTCGTCTTCGTTCATCGGTAACTTTACTTGGAGCTATATTTTTATTCACCACATGATATGTGTTTTGCTTGGAGCGTCATTTTCTTTTGTTAGTATTTGCTTGCTGTTATTTATAATAATGTTTTGCATCTTTAGTTTCAATAAAAAAGTCAAGGATAGCTGTCGGTGTCAAAACCGGCGGATCTCGGCTAGGGAGTCCCGAACTGTGCGTCTAGGCGGATGGTAACAGGAGACAAGGGACACGATGTTTTACCCGAGTTGGGCCCTCTTGATGGAGGTAAAACCCTACGTCTGCTGATTAATATTGATGATATGGGTAGTACAAGTGGATCTACCACGAGATCAAAGAGGCTAAACCTAGAAGCTAGCCTATGGTATGATTGTTGTAATGTATGTTGTGTCCCTACGGACTAAAGCCCTCCGGCTTATATAGACACGAGAGAAGGCTAGGGTTACTGAGTCGGTTACAATGGTAGGAGATCTACATATCCGTATCGCCAAGCTTGCCTTCCGCCAAAGAAAGTCCCATCCGGACACGGGGCGGAGTCTTCAATCTTGTTTCTTCGTAGTCTTGGAGTCCGTGGGCGATGATAGTCGGCTGTCCGGACACCCCTAATCGAGACTCCTCGGTAGCCCTGAACCAGGCTTCAATGGCGATAAGTCCGGTGGCGCATAATGTTCGACATTGCAAGGCGGGTTCCTCCTTTGAATAATCCGAGAAGATCATGAACACCAGGATAGTGTCGGCTCGCAAAATAAATTCTACATTCCATCGTAGAGAGAATAAAATGTACACAAGTTCAATCTGGCGGCGTATTTTGTGGCATGGCGTCACACCACTACTTACTTGAATCGTTTTATTATACCACCTCGATGCGTTTAGCGCGGCGGTTTCCTTAACGCGTCTTGTCGAGCGAGATCGTGTTCCCCTTATTCGAGATTCTCATCAATACGGACGTGGGTAACCCAACGCGCCATTGATGGTGGCGCTTGGGAGATAGCGAGTTTTACCGGGCTGGTGGGGGCGCATAGTCTTCGCCCGCCTATATATAAGGATAAGTATTCACCTTCTCACCCGCCTTCTTCCTCCTTTGCTTATCCACCTCGCGCCTCAAGCTCCAGCGCCCAAGCTCGCGCATCTCGTCCCAACCTTCCCGACCATGTCCGGAGGGAGGCAAATGGTTAGTTTCCACCGTTAGGAGGAGCATATCACAAAGCTGCGCGCGGATACCTTTCGGCGATATCGCTACCGGCTGCCGATGAGGGCAGCTCATCCCTACCGGGCCCATGAGAGGTCGTTTTCCTTCCCCACTTCCTCCATGGACTGGGCTTTCCACTTCACCCCTTTGTCAGGGGCTCATGTTCTACTCGGCTGGATTTCCACAGTGGCGCGAACTTCATCCTCAATATCTCGGCGTTTATCGTGGGTGTGTGAGAGCCCTCCTCTGCATCCAGCCCCACTTCTACTTGTGGCTCAAGACCTTCAACGTCAAGCGAAGGTAGTGAAGGGCATCTGAAGGTAGTCTTGAGCGCCATGTTGGGCAAGATGCCAGCGTCCTCTGATTTGAAGGGCCTTCGTGGACTCCGTCAAGGGGTGGCAATCGGGGTGGTTCTACATCCGAGCAGCGACCCTACATGGTGGCGGCCCCGAGTTTAGATCTGGTATCCTCATAGCTCACCTCCTGGAAAGAAGGGCTTGCTATGGGGTAATCCGAAGGAGGCAGCGGGACTCGAGCACTGTATCCGAAGCTGGTGAACAAGAAGCTCGGGCTCGTGAGGCGTGGTCCAAGTCATGCTCGTCCATGATTCTCCCATGCCAAACAGGCATTCAATCTGTGGGAGTTCGATCCGGAACAGCACCGGGCTGAGAGGGCTCTTTGACCTGACGTCTGAAGGCGCTGGAGGTGCTGTTTAAAGCGCGAAGCCCGCATCATGACGGAAGATCGCGGATTTCACTCGTAACATCCGGTGACGAGGTAAGTGATTCTACCCCTTCTGGGACACTTATTGTAAATAGATTGATTCTAAGAGGTTTCAATCTCCCTTTTCCTTTGTGAGGAATGGATGAAGAAGGCGAGCAGCTCATCTGCCCGGCTCCCATGCGAAGACCAGTGGATGCCGTTTAATGGGGCTGCTGGTTCGGCACCGCATGTGGTGCGAGAAGAAAGCAAGAAGGTGGCCACGGGGACTCGAAAGAGTTCCGTGTCGGCGTCAGACGGCGGCGGACTCCTCCCGAGCGAGGAGGAAGAGGACTCTCTCCGGAGGGGAGAGGAAGGAAGGCTTCCCCAGCGGGGGAGGCGAAGGGTCAGAGGGAGAACTATTCCCGGACAGCTCCGCCAACACCGGCGTTGGCGGCGAGTGGCCTTCAAGGGCGAGCCTCGGCGAATCGTAAATATCCGGATCCCTGATTTGCAATTTCTTTTGTGTCACATAGTGTCCTACTAATGCCGCATACTGCCTTGATCCGGCCAATGATGATCTCCCGCTTCGCGGCGGAGTCGTTACCCGTCGGATGTGGATTCACTTCCGACTGCCTCTGCGCCGATGAGGGCGAGGTGGGATCGAAAGGACCCATCAGGAGGAGAGCCGGGCGCCCGCAAAGCAACCTCGGACTTTGCGCGGACTCTCGCGGAACTGCGGTGGTTCGAGTCGGCGGCTGCCTCTCGAAAGAAGGGCAAGACCGTGACACGGCGGCCTCCGTCAACGGGCGCGGACAACTCTTCAGGCGCTCAAAGCGCTTCCATCGAGGAAGAACACCGCCTTTATTATGAGTCGCGGTGATTGAAAGTTCAACTTCGCCAAGGCGGGCTGACCGAAAGCTTGCGATAGCCTTCTAACGAGGCTTTGAGGTAGAAGTTAAAATTATGTAATGTAATACCGCATAGATAGTAGCCACGATGCTCGGTTCGGTGTTCGTGAAAAGCGGATGAGGATCTAAAAGATATTCGCAGGTTGCTAATGAATTATGTCAATATGGGTTTGCAGGCTATCTTCTTGACCTCTGCCATTATTTGCGGAGGTCGGTACATTAAAAGCAAGATCTCGGCGGTCGAGCAAGAGCTCGGCCATGCCAGAAGGCAGCTCGAGGACAAAGAAGGTGAGTAGCACCACTTTGAATTTTACCTTCTGAGAAAAGGATTTTGGTGCATAATAAAATTAACAAGGATAATATGGGTATTGCGGGGCCTGGCAGGTGGCAGCCACGAAGGAGGCTGTGTCATGACGAGCAGTGTGGCATGAGCAAGCTTGAAGCGAGCGGGAGGCGCGGTGGCGGCGGTGCGGCAAGAGCTCGAGGCTCTCATGGAGAAGCATGAGAGCTTGGGCCGCGACTCAAGACTCGAGTCGAGCTCGCCTCGGCTCTCGAAAGTGCCAAATCCGCCAAGGCCAAGGCCGTAAGGCCCTTGGGAGGTTGAAGATGTGAAGAAGATAGCGGCGGGTAAGGCATTTTTCATGCAAAGCAAGCATGTTAATGTAAACTACGACACTTACCGCATTGAGCTCTCGAGGCGTTTGCGGATCTGCGCGTAGTGTGTCGATGCCGCCGCATTCTACATGGCGAGGAGGGAGCTCAGCGGAGAAGGTATTCTGGTCTCGATCTGTTGAGGCCGGCCATCAGTGCCCCCAAGCGACCAGGTGAAGCAGCTGGTCGAACTCCTAAGGTAGTGAGGAGGCCATGAAGGGCCTTATAGTCGGTGTGGCTGGACAGGCCATGCACAGGAGCTACTTGACCTCGTCTGGTGGCTGGTGGATCGTGCCTGGGTGGAGGTCATCAAGCGCTCCACCTGTATTGAAGGTGCTTTCGTCGGGCCCTTGCCCGCACAAAAGGTGCTGGGGCAGGCTGGATCTTGGAGAGGCTTCTTCTTGACCCACCGCCCGGGCAAGGAGTATCGTCGCCCGAAATGTATTATAAAACGATAAGGGAGCCAGCGATATTGCGGATGAATACCCTAGAGATTTAATTTTTGAGTAAACTTCGCTATGTATTATCCTCTGCGCTGAAAACTTTGTTCATGTGCGCTTTAAGCAACGCTTGTTTAATTTAAAATATTACATACATGCTGACCGTTTATAAAATCGAGAGATGGCAAGTCGTTGGCTTCATCCCCCAAGCATAAGTGCTGGGGTGTTTGGATAACTTGAGCACTCTTGTTCCCATTTTGGGTCCATCTGGGGGCGCTCAACACAGCGAACAAGGCAACGGACTTATAATGCTTGAACACTCTCACTTAGCCATAGAATTCTATAATTTTAAATTTGGCAAAGCCCTAGTATTGGAAGACGAATTTGGGCGCTATCCACATATAAATCGGACATTATTAGGAAATCGCTCGAAGCAGCGTGAGTCTTTAAGGACCGAAAAGACCTCTCGAGCAGCGACGAGTCTCTCGCCTTATCATGCGGTCAGTTTTAGCTTTCTCCTTTGGCGCTCGCCCAGCTCAACCGGGGTGCAATCGCGATGGTTCTCCAGTGCCACCTTAGCCGGCGGAGGCAGGCGTAAGGCACCAAAGCGTGGGGCAGGCAAACCCAACTATTGACCCAAGACATGATTGGAGCTGATTCATATAATGCTATAAGTTAAAGGTGCCGCACTTGTGAAAGTGTTAGGACTTATCTCACCATAATCTGCGGGAATGTAAGCCCCTGGTGTATTCGGCCGTACCAATAATATCTGGTGCAAGATGTCATTAATGAACATATGTGTAAAGTAATGCAATAACGAGCAAAAAGCTGCATTATTTATTAAAGAGTTACGCTATTAGTGCGGAATGATACAAATAGTCGCGATAAGCAAGGGATTGGACTAACAAAACATGACCCCCTCGAGGATGGGCTGCGGACTGGTGGATATAATCAAATATAATGCTCGTAATGGGCGGGGAGTCTGGACTAGGGGTGTCAGGACAGCGGACTATCATTATCCGCGGACTCCAAGACTACGAAGATACAAGATTGAAGACTCCGTCCGTGTCGGATGGGACTTTCCTTGGCGTGGAAGGCAAGCTTGCATCTGGATATGTAGGTCTCCTACCATTGTAACCGACTACTGTGTAACCCTAGCCTCCTCCGGTGTCTATATAAACCAGAGGGCTTTAGTCCGTAGGACAACATACATTACAACAATCATACCATAGGCTAGCTTCTGGGGTTTAGCCTCCTTGATCTCGTGGTAGATCCACTCTTGTACTACCCATATCATCAATATTAATCAAGCGGGGCGTAGGGTTTTACCTCCATCGAGAGGGCCCAAACCTGGTAAAAACATCGTGTCCCTCGTCTCTGTTACCATCCGCCTAGGCGCCAGTCAGGACCCCCTACCGAGATCCGCGGTTTGACACCGACATTGGTGCTTTCATTGAGAGTTCCTGCGTATGCGTCACCGATAAGCGGATGCCTCCACCGTCTTCAAAGGCGGTGTTTTCACCGGAGGGCCTTGGCCGCCCGGCCAAACTATCCGGCTTGGTGGTTTCTCATGACCGCTGTCCGGCGCCGCTTGCAATGACTTCTCAAGTCGTCGGAAGCAATCTTAGCGTTAGCCCTAAAGCTGCCGAGCTGTTGGATCAATAGAGCTCTTGTCTATTAACGAGCTCTTGGATCGCATCGCTACTACAGGAGTCGCTACGGACTACAACCAGATTGGGCTTAAAACCGATCTGAGAGATTAACTCTCCCGGGCCACCCTGCGTCGCGATGGTAGAGGAGCAATCTGGCAACTCTTTGCTGTGTTGAAAACAATTCATGTCGGTTCCCGAACCCTCCATGCGGATTCAGCGGAGGGGCGGACTTCGATCGAGCATTGAACTTAAAATCATGCATCGCCCCGGACTCATTGGATTGTGCCCGACAAACCAAACTTCGGTCGGAAACCCCTTGGCCTTTGAGCCCCAAGATGGGCAGGGATCCGGATTTTATTCCACCCACCCGCCCGGACATATCGATCTATCTCTATCGGCAAGAGCCTGCTGAAAGCGATACAGCACTCTGGGCGATTTCTCCTAGTTATGGGCGGGATAAAGGACTGCCGAGAGGAAAGCATAATATCAATCTTACGCAATAGCGCACGGACAAGGGAATACTAGCGCCATTGATCGTTGCAAAATTCGTGCTTCACCGATCGGCATCCATTATGCGAAAATCTTGTGCGATGGAGAGCTTCGGAAAACCAAAAATCAATTTTGGGATAATCCATTTAAACCCGATCCATGACAAAAGGACACCTTACACTCGGGCCCCGGATGCAAAAGCGAAAAAACAAAAACCCAATAAGGGAAGCGGAACCGTCTTTGGAAGGATGGCTCAATGGACCTGTAAGTTTCATAGTCTGAGAGGAGCCGTCCCAACACATAACCGAGCATGTTGGATATTACGGCGGTGGCCAAAAGTGGCGAAGAGCTTCTAGCTCAGGAAACCACTCCAACAATACCAGCCGCGGTATCAACAGTCTTGAGACCTTCGCATCAAATAATATCTGGCGAACAATCCAGCGGACTCACGAAGTCTACCAAGTAGCAACAACAAATCCATGGGCGACACAGCTATTACCTTCAGCGCCATGACGAGCCTAAATTTGAACAACGAGCCCGGCCGCCTGGTACTTAGTCCCATAGTGGATGGCTTTCGGTGACAAAAGTCCTCATGGATGGCGGCGCGGTCTAAACCTCAATTACGAGAAACTCTGCGAAAAATGGAATCGATTGGAGCCGTATTGAGCGAAGCGGCACAAACTTTAGAGGAATAATCCCTAGCAGGAAGCGCGCTGCCGGAAAAATCACACTCGATGTGCTGTTCGGCTCTCCGGACAATTACAAATCCGAAGAAGTCACGTTCCAGGTGGCCCCGTTCAGCAGCGGGTATTACGCCATATTAGGACGAGAGGCATTCACAATTTTTCAAGCAGTACCTCATTACGGGTACATGAAGCTCAAAATGCCTGGGCCCAGTGGAATAATCAATCTCGCTAGTGATCCGGACATAGCACTCCGGCGCCGAAAACAAGACAGCCGCACTAGCCCTCGAGGCACTATTCGAAGCCTTAGCGGCAGAAGAACTCACCGCGCTGCGCTCTACGGTGAACAGGGACGATGTGATACTCGATAAAAGATCCAAGTCCACCTCCTTCAAACCAGCAGATGAGATAACAAAATTCTAGGTCCATCCAACGGACCCAACAAAAGCGGCCTCCATCGGGGCACAATTGAACCCGAAGTAGGCGCGCCTTTGCTTGAATTCCTTCCGGAAAATTGGGATATCTTCGCTTTGGCATCCTTGAACATGCCGGAATCCCGCGAGGTTGGCGAGAACACAGCCTAAACATCCTAAAAGATTCAAGCCGATCAAGCAGGATCTTGACGATTTTCGAACCCAAAAGACAGGCAATGGGAGAAGAGCTAGCCAAACTATTGGAAGCGGATTCATTAGAGATATCAAACATCGGGTGGCTAGCAAATCTGGTGATGGTACCAAGAAGGATAAATCCTGGTGCATTTGTAGCCGATTTTAAAGACCTCAATAAGGCTTGCCCAAGGATCCTTCCCTCTCCCCGCATCGATCAAATTATCGATGCTACAGCGAAACGCGATTCGTTGTGCTTCACGGGCGCATACGCTGGCTATCATCAAATCAAGATGGCGAAGCAGACCAAGCATAGCGGCATTCATCACTCCATATGGACCATTACGCTTCAACACGATGCCCTTCGGACTTAAAAATGCGGTGCAACATATCGGCGCGCGATTCAAACATGTCGGCCACCCGGATCGGCAAAAGCAGTCGAGGCATCGTGAGCGGCGTAGTCGTCAAAACAAAAACGTCGAAACTCTAGTAGGCGATTTGAGGCTCACATTCGAAAACCTCGAGCATATGACATCAAGCTGAATCCGGAAAAATGCGTTTTGGCGTACCGGTAGGAAAGCTCTTTGGGCTTCATCGTATCCGGTAGAGGAATTGAAGCAAATCCGGCTAAAATCCGAGCTCATCACGGTTGGATATTCAAAGACTTCAAACAAATACAAAAATTAACAGGATGCGTGGCAGCCTTAAGCGCTTATCTCCGTCTAGGAGAAAATCGTTGCCCCTTATCGCCTCCTCGGTAGCGCACAAACACTGAGTGGGCGGATGCTGCCTTGCGGACTCGAAGAAATAAAGGCCATCTGGCAACAAATCCGGTCTGGCTGCGCCCACTCAGGCGAACCAATGTTGTTATACATCGCAGCAACACATCAAGTTATAAGCGCGGTCCTCGTCGTCGAGCGAAGCGGCGAGAAGGGCATAAATTCCCTCTTCAAAAACCGATTGTATTATGTATCCTTTGTCTTAACCCCTGCAAATCCGTTACCCGCACTATCGAGAAGATAGCATATCACGGTGTTCATGGCGTCAGCTCCGACACTACTTTCAAGAGTGTTCGATACGATGGCCTCTGAAGTACCACTCAATGACATTATAATTAACATGACATAGCGGGCAGGATTGCAAAATGGGCCATTGAGCTCTTACCATTCGACATAACTTACAAACCTCGGCGAGCTATAAAGTCACAAGTTTTGGCTGACTTGTGCCGAATGGACTAAAGCCGAACTCCCTAAAAGTACAGCGCATACTCCAGCTGGACTATGCATTTTGCGGCTCCAAAATGTTGGCGGATGGGGGCTGGTGTCGTCTTGGCGTCCCCAACCGGAGACACAGATCAATATGTACTTCAAATAATGTACGGACTCCAACAATGCAGCGAATCTGAGGCCTGTTACATGGTCTCCGGATGGCGGTCTCCATGGGCATTCAACGCCTAGAGGTGCGGGGATTCAAACCTTGCAATATCCCAAATAAGCGAGACTTTGGCGCCAAGGATCCGAAAATGGCAGCATATCATAGCGCTGTCCTAAAATGTCATTTCGGTTTGAAGGACTTGAATTCCATCACATAGCGAGATAATAACCAAGCGGCCGACGTCACAGCGCGCATCGGTCGAAGCGTGATGCTGTCCTCAAATATCTTCTGGAGCGACTCTTCAAGCCATCCGTACTATGGGAAGAGGCCGGTAGTTAAAACCGGAAAAACCGCATCAATCGATGATTCAGCGAGGCGACATAACACCTTCAGCCCATGTTATAATGGCGTAATGCTTGCGCGTGGACAGAACCTTTCCTAGCCTACTTGCTTGGCGGGAACTTCCGAAGACCAAAATGAGGCCCAGCTGCATAGTCCGTGATCAAAATCCTACAAGGTCCATGAGGAGAACTTTATAAGAAAAGTACAACGGAGTCCTTGAAGGTGTATCTCCGAAGAGGAAGGCGAAACCTCTGGCTGAAATTCATGCGGACTAAGCGGACACCATGCAGCCGGGCCCTTGTAGGAAAGGCATTCCGTATAGGATTTTATTGGCCGGCGACTTCGGGCGGCCTTGAGACTTGGTCGGCGATCGTTGGTTGTCGAGCTCTTTGCTAATCGAGTCATATGCCACCCGCCTCGAAAACCATACCCATTACACGGCGTTCGCGATGCAGGGCTTGACATGGTTGGACCCTTAAAGGGAACCCACAAGCAAAGGTACCTATTGGTCATGGTTGATAAATTCACCAAATGGATAGAGGCCAAACCGGTCAAAGCAGCGAGTCTAGACCAGTGATAGACTTTATATCAGGGTGGTACACCGTTATGAGTCCCCCAGCATCATCACCGATAACGGCACGAACTTCACAGCCGATGAGGTTAAGTCATGGTGCAAAAATATGGGCATCAAGCTAGACTATGCTTGAGTTTATCACCCTCAAACCAGCGGTCAAGTGGAAAGAGCAAATGGTCTAATAATGGCGGCATTAAACCCAGTTAGTAAGGTCACTTACTAAATCCGACACACAATGGGTCGAGGAGCTCGACTCCGTACTCACGGGGGCTGCGGACAACGCCTAACCGTACTACGGTTCACACCATTTTTATGGTATCTGGTGCGAGGCAGTCTTGCCTGTGACATTATTCATGACTCACCTCGAATGCGCATGTACAAGGAAAGAGAGGCCGAGCTTGATCGGCGGGACAACTTGGACACATTGGAGGAAGAAGCGTGGCGTCGCGAAGGTTCGTTCCACATTCTATCGATAGCAGGCCGAAGATATCAAAGCGAGAAATGCGGGCCAAGACTTATCGTTGGTGAACTAGTTCTCGCTTTGCGGACAAGAAAAGGACAAGCTCAAGCCCAAATGGGAGGGCCCTTCATTGTCGATCAAGTCGACCGGCGGACATGCCGTCTCTGAAATCGTCGGATAATCGACTCGAGCGAACCCATGGAGCGCAGCCCACCTCCGGCGATTCTATGCCTAGCGCCGGAATAAGAGTTCGTCCCTTCCCCGTCAAACTTTTACACTTCAGCTGTCTTTTGTTTCTCTTTTATCCTTTTTATTTAAAAGCCCTTACGGGCCTATTTTCACATTCTTTGCATCGCATGATGTGCCATCCGCACTCATTATTCACTGGGGTTTCTTTTCTGAAGCTAAATTATCTGGGTTTCATACCCGGCACATGTGTCAAGCTTCCACATGTACCTTTTACTCGCCATTATATGCATCGATATGACTTAAGTTTTGGCCAAGCTGGGTTGCTGGCTCTGTGCTTACCCTATGTTCCCGATTGTTGGCTAGGAGGTAAAGGAGCACCTCTGCGATTATTCTTGCCGGGTCAGCGGATGTGTACCTCGGTGGGTGAAGCGAAAGCTAAGCGTTCTTAAGGGAATATTGGTCGGTGAATTAAAGATGACTTTTACATATTTATCTATCTGCCCCGGATGTTTCTTGCTTTCTTTGCAGTCGGACATGCACTTTAGGGCATGCCTCCCGAGTAAGGAACCCATAGCGGAACTATTCTCCTGGAAGATGTTTCTTACTAACCATGTAATATAACATAACTAGTTGAGCACTTATGCGATAAAGCACTAATGACCCCTCGCTTTGGTCTCCATGCATACCACGGTTGTTTCTCAGCCAAAAGGTATTCGGACACACTCCGGACCCTAGGGTCCCGGCGTTGAAGCGAAAAGGTCGGCAAAGACAAGCGATCTACAATCTGGCTAGAAGGCATTTCACATGTCACTTTAAAGGATAACATACATTGTCAAATTCTTGATTGTATTCCTCCTCAATCCCGTCTAACAGGCTGTCTAGTTCTGAGTCCCGTTGGGAAAATTTAGTAGCCAACTCTACTTGGCTGTACACTAAACTCACGAGGATCTCCTTCCCTCCAGACCCCACCGGTCCAACCGGCCATGTGGTTGGGATCCGCCTTCTTGTACAGCGTCTTCACCATGGCCCAAGCCTCCACAGCACCTTGACGGAAGCGAAATCTTCCACAAGCAGGAAGCTGCCGCACTCCTGCAGCTTCTCCATAAGCTCCCGAGGCCCTCGGGTAGGGTGAGGCTGGCCATAAAGCCTGAATAGCGCCGCTCATTGCCTGCCGAAATTGTTTGAGTAGCTACAACAGTTCGGGAAGTTGATCACCCATTGATTTGGGCATCTCCTCTGCAGGACGACCCGTGAGTATACCTACAAGACAAATCATGTCAAAATACTTCCTCGCCCGAACTCTTCTTTTCAAAAGAGTCGCTCAAGCACTTACTATAAATGCCACGGCAAGCGGCTGATTCTCCTTAGCGGGCGGACAGCTCGGCCCGAGCGCCTTCAGCTCTTCTCCGAGCTTGGCGTTGGCATCTGGAGCTTGTTCCTTTCTGCTGAACCATATTCCGCACACTCTCGCGACCTTTAGCTGGCGCAGCAATCTGCCTATCCGGATCTTGTCGGCGGTACCTACAATGTCATTATTAGACTTCATGCGCATACGCCCTGCAGTGCTTATATTTATTAATAAAAGCGTGTTACTAGGAGGGTCTTTGCGTCTCCTCCTGCGGCGACAAGTCTTGACCTCAAGTTGGGCCTTGCAATCTTGCAGCTCGAGATAGCTAGGCGTTCTTCTCGGTAGAGCCTGCGTTTTCAAATGATCCTTAAATCAGTTAGCATAACTACTTTAAGTCTCGGGGCTCTTGGTATATACAACCATTAAAATTCCCTTACAGTGTGTCTTTCACATCTTTGCTCCGTGGCTCTGGTAAAACCATTTTGAGCAGCCGCGGAGATCTGGCGTCCCATGTTAAAGGCATCCAAAGCCTCGGGGAAAAGCACGCTTCACGAAATCTTGTCGGCGGCACCTATGGTTCATGGCGCTCTCCACCTCGAGACTTGGTGGCGGACCGATGCAGCCGTGTCCTCCGTTGGAGAAGGATCGGCCCGCGTCTTGCGCTTGCCTCCCCCTCCGGGCCAGGGCTGGAGCTGGCGGTATAGGTTGGATCGGCAACCTGCGCCCTTGATTCGGCGCTTTTTCTCCTACAAAGATCTTGAGCACTCGGGCATTTCCTCGGGCGTTGCTCTAAAAATTCAAATCTGAGCTATACCTTTGCGGCGGCGTTTCCGCCCGCATGATCCTTTTCCGCTTTGCTGGTCGGCTGGCCTCTGTTAGTCGGCCGCGCGGGCTCGGCTTCTACCGTAAAGGCGCTTCTGCAAAATACCATCGTTCGCGAAGGTCGAAATGGGCGAGGAAGAGATGATGGTGTCCGGACTTGATCGCGGTCACTGGGAAGCGGACTTTGTCGGGGTAGTCTGCCGTAATGGCGACCAAGGCATTGTCTATGCTGAGCTGGTGATACACCCGTCGATCAGCTCCACCTTGAGTCGGGTCCTCTTGGAGGCGGATCGAGATCCTCGGATCCTCGGGTTGTGGAGCGAGGACTCACCATGTCCTCTGATCCGGCGTAGATCTGCGCCGAAGACATAATGTAAGCTTAGACTTGAAAGCATGGGTTGAGCCCTTCAAGGTGTTCACTTACCCATCCTCGAGGGTTGATCATGGAAAACCCATTCAAAGGTTAGTTCGAAGAAGTCCTCCTTCTCCCCCTTATACAGGCGGACGGGATCTTTACAGATCCTCGGTGAATCCGACCCTCTCGGCCGTGCGGGTGGCATCGTCTTCCCGTTGAAATCCCACATGGGGTGGCCTCGTATTGCGATGGCTGTACCCCTCGCTTGATGCATGTCGCCATGACTCGATCATGGTCAAGCGGAATGAGCCATTAATCTTATCCGGCCCATCAAGTAATGGGCGCTCTTGTCTTCCTCAATCGGGGCTCTGCAGGCGCCGGTGGCGTTCTTCAAGGGCAGCACACTAAACTCCGGAGGCCGATCGGACTGGAGTGCAGCAGCGGGCGTCTCCTATATAAAACCACTCGAGGGCGGTCTTGAGCGCCTTCTTGGGAGTACCGGATAGGTATCCGGTCGGCGATCGCCATATTTGATGCCGCCCACTTGATATATGGACCCCTCGTGAGAAGCAGTGCGAGGCAAAACCGCCTCTTCCACAATGCAAAATGGGGCTCAATGCCGAGGAATAGATTACAAAGAGCTCGTAGCCCGCGATATGCAGGGCGAGAGGCGTAAGGTGGTGGAGCTAGAGTCAAGTAGAACTTGAGGCCAGCGGAGGAGCGGATGTATTGGAATCCGAGGTCCCTTATCGAGATAGGGGCCAAGCATACTCGCTCCCCTTATTGGGGCTTGGGTATCCTCCGCTGCCTCCCACCTTGATAAGTATCCAGTCCGGCCGGATTGGGACCATGAGCGGAGGAGAAATCCCCCTGTTTGGAGCTTCACTAGCGTTGTGCGAAATAAACACCTCCTCCAATTCCCGGCGGTGGGCTGGGAGGCGTGAAGAAGAGCGCGTCGGCGGTCCATGATGGAATGGATTTCTAGGTCAAAGCGCTTCGATGGAGTATTCACGGGAGGAAGGCGGTGTGGTTTGGATCTGGATTCTTGCCTCTTTTATAGGCGGACGACTCACACAATTAGGGGTGAAATGCAAAGACACCTGGCTTTTCGCATTCGTGCGGCAGCGTGGAAGAGGCCATTATTTGGTGTAGAAGCCAAAGAACACAGTATTCAAGATGAAGTGGACCTTTGTTACGGCAGGTACATGGAATTTGAAGGAGAACCGCCTTGCAACGCCGAAGACTATAAACACGCTGGACTTATCGTCATTGAAGCCTGGTTAGGAGACTCTTGAGGAGTCTGGACTAGGGGTGTCGGACAGCGGACTATCATTATCCGCCGGACTCCAAGACTACGAAGATACAAGATTGAAGACTCCGTCCGTGTCGGATGGGACTTTCCTTGGCGTGGAAGGCAAGCTTGCAATCTGGATATGTAGATCTCCTACCATTGTAACCCGACTCTGTGTAACCCTAGCCTCCTCCGGTATCTATATAAACCGGAGGGCTTTAATCCGTGGGACAACATACATTACAACAATCATACCATAGGCTAGCTTCTAGGGTTTAGCCTCCTTGATCTCGTGGTAGATCCACTCTTGTACTACCCATATCATCAATATTAATCAAGCGGGGCGTGGGTTTTACCTCCATCGAGAGGGCGAACCTGGGTAAAAACATCGTGTCCCTCGTCTCCTGTTACCATCCGCCTAGACACACAGTCCGGGACCCCCTACCTGAGTGTTTATCACAGTCTTCTTTCTTCCCTGGCTATTGCATCGTGAATTTGGCGGGTCCACCGCCGGACAGGGCCTCTGGTAAACGGAGTCCTGTGTACATAAAGAAAGAAAATAATGATAAAAAGGAGTGACACACTTGTGAGCCCCTGGTGTGGTCGAGCCGCACTCTAGGTCTGTTGTGGTCGTGCCCCTTCCCCTAAGCCCATGGTATCTCCAGAGCATAATGATGTACGCGGAGGGTTGGTCTTGCAATTATGCAAGGGCTGGGGTTGGGGCCGCATTATCTGCGATGCTCGGGCGTGCAGGTGGTCTTGGTTGATGTTGCTCGGCGCGTTTGGCCGTGTCCGGCCGTTTAGCGGCGGACTCGAATATTGCCTTAAAGGCTGCTCTGTACTTCGCGCGAGAGCGCTGTGTGTTCCTCCGTTCGGAGGGCGTTCCGTATTTCCATTGACCGTGATGACTCCACGAGGGCTGGAATCTTGAGCTTGAGGTATCGCGTGTCACGGTACGCGTTGAACTTTAAATGCGGTTCGTCCGAGCGAGGCGTGATAGCCACCAGAATGGGACTATGTCGAAGATTAACTCCTCGCTCGAAAATTGTCGGGGATCCGAAGACCACTTCGGTGTGGTGAGCACTGTACAATTGGCCTCGACACCTGGTATGGCGCCTTTGAAAGTCGTCTTTGTAGGTTTAATCCTTGAGGTCTATGCCCATCTTGCGCCTTGTATCACGATAAAGCAGGTTCGAGGCTCTGCTGCCGTCCATCGGGACTCGTGAGGTGAAATCCATAGGCGATTGGGTCTAAAACCAATGCGGCCCGAAGTCGCCATGGCGGATGCTGGTCGGATGGTCTCTTGATCGAAAGTGATCGGACAAAGGACCATGGATTGAACTTAAGGCGGCTGGCTCCATCGCATATCGTCCCTCGATTGCGCTTCGCTCCCTCTTGGGTATATGGGTGGCGTAAATCATGTTCACCGTCCGCACTTGTGAGAAACCCATACATCCTCTATTGTTCGTGGTCGGGTCTCTTCCTCATCGTCATTGTAGCCCCTTGTCATTGCTTTCGACAATTAACACTGCTTGAATACCCAACAGTCTCTGTTGGTGTGATTACCTGGCTTTTCGGGAAGTGCCATGTATCGGCATAAGCGGTCAGTGTCGATCCAAATTGGGCGGACCGGAGTAGTTCTTTTGAATGGCTTATTCCGTGACGGGTTTAGAGCCTCGGAATCCGGCGTTGACTAACGTATCCTTCTTGTAAATGCGCCGTTAATGCGGCGTTTATTTTTTTTTGACGCGACCTGCCATTGTGGTCCTTGGTATCCGGACTGCCAGAATTTTTCTTGAGGTTGTTGCTGCGAGCTAGCCAGCTGTCCTCTCCCGCAAAAAAATTGGGTCATTAATGATGTGAGGGCTGCCATGGATTTCGGCTTTTCCTGTCCTAGGTGCCGGGATAGCCACTCGTCGTGGATGTTATGTTTGAAGGCTGCGAGGGCCTCTGCATCCGGACGGTCGGCGATTTGGTTTTCTTTGTCAGAACCGTGTCGAAATTATGCGGCGATTAAATCTGGCTGCTGAATTATGTGGCTTAGGTCATCGGCGTGCGGTGGCCTTTATCGTGCCACTGAAGTTGTCGACGAATCGGCTTCGAGTCTTTCAACACCAATTGACTCTGCGGGCAAGTTGTTAAGCCAATGCGAGATGGTCCTTTAAGCTTGAGTGGGAGATACTTGATGGCATGGAGATTGTCGCCGTGGGCCATATGGATGTGAAGGAGATAATCTTGATCCAAACGCGAGTCTGTTGTGCCATCGTAGGATTCGATGTTTCAGTTTAAACCCTTGAGTTTGATGATCCATTACTTCGTCGATGAAGCATAAGCGGGTGTCGCGGCGCCTCTATATTGAGCAATATCGCGGCGTAGCTCGAGGCGTTATGCTGCTGTGTTCGGCCCGGCCGGAGTTATTGTATCTAAGCGATGGTATTAAATGCGTGGGTGGTGGGGTGCCCGTGATCCGTAGATGGATCTGGATTGCCTTGCTTTGTCCTCAATACATCTCGCAAGTCCGGCACGTTCCCTATTGGCTTCTTACTTTTGGAGGCGATGCGAGTGCGGTCTTCTTTGGAGGCTTGGATGCCTCTCTGTCGCGACCACGGGGTGGTCGATCGGCCGTATCGTCTTGCTAGTGATGAAGGTATGTATGCTTCCTCCTCTAATCGGAGAGCAACTTGCGTCTTAGGTAGCTTTTGGAGGCGTTGAGTTTCTACTCTTGACGCGAGGACCTCGGTCCATCGATCGGCGGCAGGTCCCGATCAGCTTGAAGCTGCTGCTACTTTTCTTTAGGCTATTTGCCGTGGCGATAAGCCTGCGTTTAAAAAGCTCTTGTTCGGCGGGATCCTCGAGCACGCGAATTAAGTAAATCATTGAGTCTTGCCTCGTCTTGAAGGAGGTATATAGTTATAGTCCTTGACCTCTTAAATGCTGCTGCCCTCTCGTGAGGGCTTGCCTACATCCTCTCTGCTTGAGTCTTCTTTGGAGGGATTATCTTCGGCACTCTACGGGGTATTATTATCTCCTATGCGGAATCTCCATTCTTGCTGTGGCGGGATTTAGGCGGTGCGGCCGCGGCGCTTGGGCTGTTTCTCTAAGGAATCTGCCTCCTTTGCTTCTTCGCCGTCCCCATCTTTTGGGTGTCCACCATGTATATGTTGTATGTGAGGTGGTCTTCGATGCCGTGTGGCGCTGGTTCTGATAAATCTCGGCATCATCGTCCATAAGCGTCGATGTCGTCGGGTCGTAGATCTAACATGTCGGTTAGATCGTCGGCGGTGGCTACAAAGTGGGTGGTGGGTGGGCTCTGAATTTCTTCGTCGTCGTATCCCAACCATCCTGGCCATAATCCGGCAGGACTCTCCGGATAGCGAGATGCTTTGCGAATTTAGGATGTCGCCAAAGGCGAGTGTTGGAAGATGCCGCGCGGTGAATTCCATAACGGCGTAATCAGATTCAATTGGCGGGCGTGGGAGGTCGGTCCGGCAAGAGTCCGGCACCTCGATCCTGACTTCGCGAGGACAAGGTTAGTGTTGCTCCATCGCCGTAGAAATTGCAGCCCCCGAGGCAGTGTCCAACCACCGGTCCTCGATTTGGGCGATCGGCTCCGGACTAAGGGCCGAAGCGGATTCTTGGGCGGCCACCAGGGCACTGTCCGGCGACAGAGCTAAATCATGCCCGTCGTGACAGCGCGGCACGCTTGGCTGAGTCTCGAGTCCGTCGAGGATCAAGTCCCCGCGGATGTCGGCCGTGAAGTTTAGGCTTCGAACTGACACGATGGCCGGCGTAGCTTCGATCTGCTCGGATGGCCAAGTGAGTTGGCCCGCGTGTGAAACCGCCGCGAATCTGAAGATCTGCAGGGAGAAAAGTCTCACCACAGGCGGCGTTGTTGATTGGAGAAGCCATCGTGCCTATCGGTGGCGCATACGGAGGAACTCTCAATGAAAGCACCAATGTCGGTGTCAAAACCTGCGGATCTCGGGTAGGGGTCCCAAAGCTGTGCATCTAGGCGGATGGTAACGGGGAGACAAGGGACACTATGTTTTACCGAGTTGGGCCCTCTTGATGGAGGTAAAACCCTCGTCCTGCTAGATTAATATTGATGATATGGGTAGTACAAGAGTGGATCTACCACGAGATCAAGAGGCTAAACCCTAGAAGCTAGCCTATGGTATGATTGTTGTAATGTATGTTGTCCTACGGACTAAAGCCCTCCGGTTTATATAGACCGGAGAAGACTAGGGTTACGAGTCGGTTACAATGGTAGGAGATCTACATATCCGTATCGCCAAGCTTGCCTTCCATGCCAAGGAAAGTCCCATCCGGACAGGGGCGGAGTCTTCAATCTTGTTTCTTCGTAGTCTTGGAGTCCGTGGGACGATGATAATCGGCTGTCGGGACACCCCTAATCGAGGACTCCTCAATAGCCTTTGCCATGCTTATCTTGTTAGTATACATGTTGCTATTTGAAAACAGAAAGTTTACCTCTGTTGCAAAATTCCCTAGAAAAGTCAGACATGATATAATGTTGAAACTTTTGCATATTGAGCTCTGATGAATTTACTACAGTGGGAATTTTAGTTCATAATTGTTGGAGTTAGGTAAGTATTGATACTCTTGGCACTACTAGGGAAAAGGCTATACAGAATCTTAGCAGCAGCAGTTCAAAAAACAGCGCTAGTGCTATTTAGCAATAGCGAGCTACTAGAAACAGCTTCTGAGGCACAAACTTAGCGATGGCGCTGTCTGACCTAAAAAGCGCTACTACTAATATTCCCATTGGTAGAATGCTAGGCTACGCATAGCAGTGGCGATCTTAGATGGAGCATGCTCTTTGCTACATCACGAGTTAGCAGCGTTTCCATGAAGCGCTACTACTAACAAAAATAAAATAAGATGATAAACAAATAGAAATTTAAATGAAAATGAAAGAAATAGAAAAAGGAGAAAGGGAAAAATAAAATGTAAAGCAAAATAAGCGAAAAAGTGAAAAATCGGAGGAAGGCATAGCAGCAGCGTTTGTTTGTATGATGGCGCTATAGCTAACGTAGCTGCAGCGCGTTCCTAAACCCGCTATAGAAGCAGAATAGGAAATTAGCTATAGCAGCAGCAGCGTTTCGGTGGCGCTATAGCTAACTTAGCTATAAGCGTTTTTGAAAGCGATGCTACCGCTAAGTTGACATAGCCAAAAACCGTTTCCCCGCCCGACCACCACTTCCCCAAATCCCTCAAACCCCACCCAGCGCCGCCGTCTCCCGATTAAATCGCCCACACCTCGCCGCCCGCCCGGCAGCCGCGCCACGAGCCGTCTTGCCGTCGGCGACACGGAGCCGCCCCAACGCCCGCAGACGCCGCTGACCTCGTCAGCGCCACCGAAGCCGCCGTCAGCGCCACCTTCCTCGCCGTCACGGAGGCGCCCTGCCTCCCTCGCCGTCACGGAGGCGCCTCTGCCTCCCTCGCCACCACCTGCCTCCGTCGCCACCACGGAGCCATCATCTGTAAGCCCCACCCTCCTCTCTCTCTCATGCATAGGTTAGCTAGTTTTTAATTAGGTTAATTATCTAGGTTTTAGGGCAAAAGTTTAGTTAGGGCATTGACGGAGAAGTAGTTAGGTTAACTAGTTTAATTAGGTTAATTATCTAGGTTAGTGCAAAAACTTAGTTAGGGCTATGACGGAGAACTAGTCAGGTTAACTAGTTTAATTAGGTTAATTATCCATGTTAATTAGTGCAGAAATTTATTTTAGGCTTTGACGGAGAACTAGCTGCGTTAACTAGTTTAATTAGGGTTAATTATCTGGGTAAACAAGATTAACCAACTAGGTTAAATAGGTAGGTTAATTAGGTTCGTTGGATTAAGAAGCTAGGTTAAGTAGATTGGCAAAGGTTTTGATTTTTCAAAGACCACTATTTTTCAAGGAAAAGAATTTAGCCAAATTTTATTTTTCATTGAAGTGGTCATGTCATATCTTTTCATTGAAGTTGTTCGATTGTGCCCAAGTGGTGGCTTTGTTGTTTCGAGGGAATGATCTTTGAGTGGCCTATGTTTTGCGGAATGTTGATTCATTTCTGTTCGGCAAATTTCAGGTTCTCGATTTGTCCACTTTTAGCAAAGGTCATGCGAAATTTCCGTGAATTTCGGCATGACTTCTTCTAAACTAGGACATATCGAGTGCCGAATTTGCCGCACCAAGAAGGAGTCAACATTCCTGCAAAACAATAGTCCTTTATGTCATTATTCATTTTATTAGGTCTAGAATTAATTGACTAGATTTAATCATAGGAAACATGGCTATAGCGATGAAGGACAGGGTTACGGTGATTGCGGCGGCGTCTACGGGCGGCGAGCGAATTTTTAGCTTTACCGCGATCAGCAGATGTTGTTGCTAGGCCCGGCATCGGGGCTGAGACCGACCGCATGAACCGGTCTTTGAGACCGTCTGTGAGACCGGTCTTGAGGCCGACACGGCGCTGAGATTGAGACCGGCATCGAGACCGTGGCTGAGACCGGTGCTGCCTCGGGAGGCGGATCGGTGTAGCACCAGCGAAAAGCAGCGGCTTCCTAACAAACTCAGGACTACTAGACTGGTGGTCACGGAGGTGGACAAGCGGCAATTTTGAGCCAAAGGCGCCCGAGGAAGCAGCGCGTGCTACGGCAATCAAATAGGCTGCATCATACGGACAACCGCCACCATCAGCGATGAGAATCTAAAGAAGATAGAAAATATGAGAGCTCCCTCCTAAAAAGTTTCACGGATATTCTTGTTCCGGGCGGAATGAGAAGGATTATGAAGATCCGGACAATGACCCGGCAATGAAGAAGATAAACAAACACGCCATGACCAAGTTTAGCAGCGTTGGCCGCTGGAAAAATCGAGTGAAAGCAAAGATCAGCGACGGGAACCCTACTCCGAGATTGTAAAGGAAAGTCCGACAATCACGGAAGAGCAGTTTCAAATATTCAAGGAGGCTTGCGAGGCGAAGCTGCCAAAGAAAAGTCTAAGTACATGAAGGGGCTTCAAAGAGGAACATTGGGACCCACCACCTCGGAAGCCGTGGTTCTGGCGGAAAGAGGTCCAAATGGGCCAAGGAGGGCCAGCGGAAGCATGAGTGCAGGCATCCAGACCCTTGGCGGATTTCACCGTCCCTTGAGGCGTGGCGTCACGAGGCCCGCCACCATTGGGACCCGAAGAAGGTTTATGAGACAACACGGTCATTACGGAGTTCATGAGACTCTTGGTAATTTTAGTTTCGATCAATTCATTGCACCGTTAGTCATATTTATAGCGATCCTTGTGCCTTTTGCGGAGAAACAGCGCGGATTGCGGCGGCGACTTCGCCGTCGAGGCATTGGCGAGGCCAAGTGGGACACTCCATTCAGCAGGCGTTGAACATATTGAAGCGACAACGGTGGATACTCGACCGTCGTATGGGCGCGTGCGGTGTCGGAGGCGGCGCGGCGTGGAAGAAGTACTACCGTGAGACCACGGAGGAGAGAAAGGAAAAGCGGAGGTTAGCGAAGAAAGCATCGACAAGAAGGTTGAGATTGCGGTTGAGAAGAAATCATCTCGAACGATCGCAACAGCGATAGCTGCCGCCAAAACGGCGGTTGCAGATTTATCTACTTCCTTGGTGACGGCGTTCACATTTGGACAAGGAAAATCAAAAAAATCGGAGGACTTTCCCTTGCTGACTTCTTGGCAGCACATGCTCCCTTACCGGCTCCCTTTGCTCCCTTTTGCTCCCGCGGCTGCTCCGGCTCCCTTTGCTGCTCCCGCCGGCTCCCTTTTGCTCCCGCACCGGCTACCGCACCAGCTGCCGCACGGGCGTGCTCGGTGGTGCCTCCTCTTTAGCTGAGCTCGGCGCCCTCACGGTATCTTCCACGGCCCCTTCAATATAAATGTATAATCTCCCGTTTTCGTTGCCTTTCGGATGTCTCACGTCGCAGACTTTTATTTGCGGCCGGCGAAACCCGTTCACCATATTGTACACCATCGGCGAACGAGAAGGTGGGCGTGGGGAAGGGCGATAATGGAGCGAAGGAACCATTGTTCCACAACCGGCGATACCCCGAGCGTCTTGAGGTTTCCGTGGCGATGTCAAAGCCGGACCCACGAAATTTACCTCCTCTAATACTAGTGGGGATGGCGGCGAGACCCGGCGGCTTGGTGATTGTTGCAATGGGTGGGTCTGTTGTGGCCAAAAGTGCGCCGTGCAGGCGGCGGGAGCACACCACGAGCACGCAGCCTCGGCAAGGTATGAACATCAACACCCACCTACCCAATTAGCGTCGGGTGTCGGGTTGGGTGATAGCGGACGGGGTAAGCAGGTGGCTCCATTAGAGGCTGATGGCGTCGCCATGGATGAGGATGAGGATAGCGATGGCGCTGAGCGGTATGTCTATCTGGCGCCTCCTCGGGGTTTGAGCATCATGAGTCGATGCACGAATTACCGTCTCAGCGCGTTATTGGCGACCATCCGGTGGTAAAGAAGCCTAGGAAGAGGCGAGGAAAGGCAAAAAGCTGATTCTATGATCCAGCCGCCTCGGCAGCCTCGGCCGGGACCGTGTAGATATCCCGATGCGGATAAATGGCATATCGGTAAACCAATCCTACGAAACAGCGCTACGGGCCAGATTCGGCGATCGAGGAGACTTCATGACGATGTGCTGCGGGTAGAAAGGCCTCATCGCCTCGAAAGATCCGGGATACCCACTCTCGTGGTTAATGTTCCGCAGCAAATGTAAATGCGTCAATGGCTTCCAGCGGATAAGTTCTTTCTCGATTCGATTACATATTCGACATGTTTCACGTGAAGAAGCTGGATTTTACTTTTGTCGCCTTTATGCCTTGCACATGAGCTACATCATTGGGGTTGAGCAGATAGCTCATATCGTGTCGCTGACCCGTACTACATGCGAGGCCTTCTTGGGAGTCGTGCACAGCATCGTGAATCTGTGAGGATTACATCGTCGGTTTCATGCTCGCCAATAAGGACAAGGCGATTCTCGTGCCTTATCATCCGTGTAAGTCATCCGCGCTGCTATCCTTCCTTCGATTTCAATAATTCATTTGCGGTGGAGGCTAATTAATTTGAGGTGTACTTATTTTTTGCTTGGCGGCGGCGCGCCGTCCTCATCATCCTCTACCCCGATTCTCCCGCTCTTTACTTGGACTCGTCGAAGAACATTCACAAAAGGATTACACCCACATCAAAGATGTTCTCGGCGGTGCTATGTTTTACTACCAAGCAAGGGGTGGAGATGTTAGGGACAAGAAGAAAAAAGGCGGAGCGCGCCTTCAGCCATAAGACCGACTTCTGCTGCATCCAGCAACGAGCGATTCTCTTAATGATGGATTCTATGTCCTACACCACATCTTTGGAGTACCGGCGGGATCACGGAACCTTCACATGGCACCTAGATCTAGCGATGCCCATATTACGCAATGGGCAAAGGACATAGGAGATATCGAGGATCATCGACTTGAGCTGAGTTCTATAACATCCAGTAGCGAACTTGCCCAAATCATCATGAATGAGGTCGTCGGAAAAACAGGGATGTTCCATGCGAGAAGGACAAATGTCGGCGGGAAGGCGTCCGAACATGGATAGCCTCTCAGCGTCTCGACATGAAGCCTTTCACAAAGCTCGATGACTATCTCCACGACTTGGATGGATGGCACGACATCTGGAGTGATTGTCGATATATGACAATGTGTCCGTTTAGTCCATAGTTTCTTTTATGACAAAACTTTGAGTTATGCGGTGAAACTTTATTTGTGATGTAATTAAACCGTCCTCCTCGACTAGCGAAAATCACTCTAGTTAGGTCATTTGGAGTGCGATGAACTTTGTTATTTATGCTTATGATATGTTGTTTCTATTTTTGCCAAGTCTGTCTCTTTGTGTTGCTCAACTATATATGTTGCATATCATCGACTCATGTGACGATGCAGGTGCATAGATTATAAATGGCGAAGAAGTGCTACGCCAGGAGTATATATCGACAAGTGGCGGAGTGAAAGGCCTAGGTGTACGGTTTTCGGTTTCGGCGACCATGATACTTAGTTTAGGTTCACGCTAATGCGAGAGGATCTGAACTCATGTACTCAAAGTGATAGCTATTCTCATGTATATCATTGTTTAGATGGATGGCGATGTATTTGCAAGTGTCGAGACTTGTATCGCTATTTTGAGATTGATGGCGAGATCGAGACCACTTTGTGTTGGATGATGATTATGATGATGACATGATTTGATGAGACTAATTGTATGTATATGCTATCATTTGTATGTGGATGATATGCTAAAGATTATTGTATAAAGCCTATTCAAATGCAAAACAAATAAAAACAAATCTGCAGGGAAAAAACTAATAAAACTAGTAGTAGCGAGGATTTAGCGATGGCGCCGGCTTACGATGGCGCTTACACGAAACAGCGCTGCAGCTAATACCGATGGCGCCCTTCCCAAAACCGCGCTGCAGCAATTAGGTGTGTAGCGATGGCGTGTGTCAACAGCGCTACTGCTACGTTAACTATAGCGCCTTATTAATAGCGCCTGTACCAGCGCTCTGAGGTGCCAAACCAGCGCTGCTGCTGCTAGGCTTTTCCTAGTAGTGTATATCTTCCTCAAAACAGCCACCATACCTACCTATCATGGCATTTCCATAGCCATTCGAGATATATTGCCATGCAACTTCCATCATCATCATCATGACATACATTACTTTTTCATATTGCCATTGCATGATCATGTAGTTGACATCGTATTTGTGGCAAAGCCACCATGCACTATTTGCATACATGTCACTCTTGATTCATCGCACCATCGATACACCATGGGAACATTCATATAAGTCATATCTTGTTCTAAATTTTGAGTTGTAATCCTTATGTTGTAATCAATAGAAGTGTGATGATCATCATTATTAGAGCATTGCCCAAAAAGGAAAGGCCAAAAAAGAATAGAAATAAAGGCCCCAAAAAAAGAAAATAAGTAAAAAGGACAATGCTACTATCTCTTTTTCCACACTTGTGCTTCAAAGTAGCACCTTGTTCTTCATGTAGTGAGTCTCATATATTGTGCTTCAAAGTAGTACCTTGTTCTTCATGTAGTGAGTCTCATAAGTTGTCTTTTTATACTAGTGGGAATTTTTCATTATAGAACTTGGCTTGTATATTCCTACGATGGGCTTCCTCAAATGCCCTAGGTCTTCATGAGCAAGTGAGTTGGATGCACACCCACTAGTTTTCTTTTGTTGAGCATTCATAGCTCTTGTGCATCCGTTGCATGGCAATCCCTACTCCTCATGTTGACATCAATTGATGGGCATCTCCATAGCCCGTTGATTATCCTCGTGAATGTGAGACTTTCTCCTTTTTGTCTTCTCCACAATCCCCATCATCATATTCTATTCCACCCATAGTGCTATATCCATGGCTCACGCTCATGTATTGCGTGAAGGTTGAAAAAGTTTGAGATTATTTAAGTATGAAACCATTGCTTGGCTTGTCATCGAGGGTATAGAAGTTGGGAACATCTTTGTGTGACGAGAATGAAGCATAGCCTAACTATATGATTTTGTAGGGATGAACTTTCTTTTGCCATGTTATTTTGAGAAGACATGATTGCTTTATTAGTATGCTTGAAGTATTATTATTTTTATGTCAATATGAACTTTTGTCTTGAATCTTTGGATCTGAATATTCATATCACAAGTAAGAAGAATTACATTGAAATTATGCCAAAGTATCCTCCGCATCAAAAATTCTTTTTATCATTTACCTACTCGAGGGCGACGCAGGAATTAAGCTTGGGGATGCTTGATCGTCTCAGCGTATATATAATTTTGATTGCTCGATGCTACTTTATCTCTGTTTTAGGAAATATTGGGCTTTATTATCCACTTTTATATTATTTTTGGGACTAACCTATTAGCAGGAGGCCCAACCCAGTTCTTTGTTTTATGCCTATTTGGTGTTTGAGGAAAAGGAATATCGGGCCGGAGTCAAAGCGGAGCGAAATCAATTGGAGAAGTTATTTTTGGAAGAAACCCACGATGGACTTGGACCCCATGTCGGAAGATACGGGAGGTGCTCACGAGGGTGAGGCGCGCCCACCCCTAGGGCGCCCCTGCTATATGGGCCCCAGCTCCACCGATGTACCTTGCACCCATATATACCTCGTGTCGTAAAACTTCCGGAACAGAAGATAGATCGGGAGTTCGCGCCGCAAGCCTCTGTAGCCACCAAAACCTCTCGGGAGCCCGTTCGGCGCCCGCAGAGGATCCCATCACGGTGGCCATCTTCATCATCCGGCGCTATCCATGGCGAGGAGGAGTAGTTCACCCTCGGGGCTGAGGGTATGTACCAGTAGCTATGTGTTTGATCTCTCTCTCTCTCTCTCGTGTTCTCTCTCGTGTTCCCTCGATGGCACGATCTTGATGTATCCCGAGCTTTGCTATTCTAGTTGGATTTTATGATGTTTCTCCCCCTCTACTCTCTTGTGATGAATTGAGTTTCCCCTTTGAAGTTATCTTATCGGATTGAGTCTTTTATGTGAACACTTGATGTATGTCGTGCCGTGATTATCTGTGGTGACAATGGGATATCATGTGCCACTTGATGTATGTTTTGGTGATCAACTTGCGGGTTTCGTGACATTGGGAACCTATGCATAGGGGTTGACACACGTCCTTGACTCCCCGGTAGAAACTTTGGGGCACTCTTTGAAGTACTTTGTGTTGGTTGGATGAATCTGAGATTGTGTGATGCATATCGTATAATCATGCGCACAGATACTTGAGGTGACAATGGAGTATCTAGGTGACATTAGGGTTTTGGTTGATTTGTATCTTAAGGTATTATTCTAGTACGAACTCTTTTATAGATTGATCCGAAAGAATAGCTGAATGAGTCCTGGACTAGGGGGTGTCCGGACAGCCGGACTATCATTATCCGCCGGACTCCAAGACTACGAAGATAGAAGATTGAAGACTCTGACTCGTGTCCGGATGGGACTTTCCTTGGCGTGGAAGGCAAGCTTGTGTCTGGATATGTAGATCTCCTACCATTGTAACCGACTCTGTGTAACCCTAGCCTCCTTGGTGTCTATATAAACGAGAGGGCTTTAGTCCGTAGGACGACATACATTACAACAATCATACCATAGGCTAGCTTCTAGGGTTTAGCCTCCTTGATCTCGTGGTAGATCCACTCTTGTACTACCTATATCATCAATATTAATCAAGCGGGGCGTGGGGTTTTACCTCCATCGAGAGGGCGAACACAGGTAAAAACATCGTGTCCCTCGTCTCCTGTTACCATCCGCCTACGCCTGATTCGGGACCCCCTACCGAGATCCGCGGTTTGACACCGACATTGGTGCTTTCATTGAGAGTTCCTGCGTATGCGTCACCGATGAAGCGATGGCATCTTCAACCAACAACGCTGTCGAGCGAGACTTTTCTCCCGGACAGATCTTCGTATTTAAGCGGCCGCCTTTGCGGGCAATTCACTTAGCCATCTGGAAGCGGATCGAAAGCTATGCCCTGGCCGTCGAGTCAAGTCGGAAAGCTTAAACTTGGCGGCGATGTCGCGGAAACTTGATCTTTAGCGGACTCGAGCCACAGCCATGCGTGCCGCCTTGTGACGATGGGCATGATCTGGCTCTACCGCCGAGCAGTGCCTTGGTGGCGGACACGGATCGCTTGACCATTAGCGAAGCCGTCGCCCGGATCGAGGCGGTGGATGAGAGCCGCCACAGGGGCTTCAACATCCGCAGCGATGGAGTCGAACACTGATCTTGTCCCTGCGAAACTTCGTGATTCCGAGTGCGGACTCCTTGCGGACTCGAACCTCCAGCGCGCCCTGTCGATCCGGATTGGGCGCGGTTATAAATTCACCGCGCGGACATCTTCAATACCTGCCTTTTGGCGATATCCTGAATTCACTAAAGCATCTATCGCTGCTCGGAGAGTCTGGCGGACTATGGCGAGGATGGTTGAAATGCAGACGGCGAAGAAATTGAGCCCACCACCACCCACTTTGTAGCCCTTGTCGGCGATCTAACCGACATGCTAGACTATGACTCCGAAGACATCGGCGCTATGGGCGGCGATGCGGGAGGCGAACAAAAAGCGAGCATATAAAGCGGGAGGACCACCTCGTCACATGACATATATATGGTGGACACCCCAAAGGAAGCGATAACGAGGACCAGCGGGCGGCGAAAGATGACCCGCGATAAGCGACCAAAGCGGCGGCGCGAGGCGTCGCCCTAAATCCGCCTCGGCGACAACAGCGCTCCCAAGGGCCGCAATATGGCGAGGGCTCACAAGTGGATAGCGAACATGCAAATAAGCAACCGTCCGAACATGGCGAGTCGAGATAATCAGTCGGGCCGGTGAAAATAACAGTCCGGATGACCTCATCTTTGGACCGCGCATTTGGAAACAGAACCCCGGAAAAGACTTCGTCGATCTGCAAGAAGCTGAAGAAGGAAAAGCGGAGGCTCAAAACAGCGGAAGACACACTCGAGAATGAGATGGAGCAAAGTGCTCAAAACCCATGAATAAATGCGGCAATGGCCACCAATCAAGAGCTACCGAGCGCAAGCTGCTACGGAATTGACGAGGAGGCCATAGAGCCTCCACCGTCCAAAAATAAGGGGCCGCCTAGTTGGATAGATGGCGGATGACGGGACAAATTATGACAGCGGCGCCCACATAAATCCACCAGCGAACTTGGAAGGATAGATGGCCCAGCCAGGTCAATTCTGGGCCAAGGAGAAGGCCGAGAAGCAAGGCAACCGTCAAGTGTCCGATGATAGCGGCACACACAAATCTGGTAGCCGCACACCCACTATGTTTCACGGATGAGGTCTTTGGACCATGAATTCCCAGCAGGATTTAAACCCATCAACATAGAGGCCTCTGATGGAACAACAGACCACAGGTCTAGATAGAAGATTATATACTACATATACATATGGCGGAGGAGGCGATCTCCACGCCATAAAATACCTACCCCTCAAGCTCAAAGGGCCATCCGGTCATTGGCTAAGCCTCGAAAACAACTTGTTGGAAGTTGGGAAGAGCTCGAGGGGCAGCGTTTAGAAAATTTTCAAGGGACTTATGTCCATCCTACGGATCTGAGATGATCTAAGTCATATAACTCAACAGCCGGAGAGTCGTGCGGAAGTGCAGGAGCAGGTTCCTTCTGAAAAAGAACCAAATAGTCATTGTCCGGACGCGAAGCCTTAGCAGCTTTCAAGCACAATGTCAAGACGAATGGCTGCTTGACACCTCTGTCAAGAGAAACCAAGGACAATGTTAGCACTAACAAGCCTCATGACCGCTTACATGCGGGAGAGGATAGTTAGTTAGCAAGATGCAGCACCAGCGACCCAAGTACATATGAGATAAGAGATGGAAAGCGGAAAATCACGGTGCGAGAAAAGAAGCAGCGCATGGAATAAAGAAAAAGCGCAAAAAGCGCGGCGATCAGCCCGGATTCAAAAGCTCATGGCCCAATAATAAAACACAGCCTCTTAAGGATAGCGGTGTGAATTGTCCAACAAACAAGATTTTGGGTTGGATATGTCAAATCCTGATACCCGGAAGGCTGCAAATCACACCCACGAGGGATTCTTTGGGTTTTCAAACAGTCCGGCCGACTAAATGCTGAACACAAAGGGGCTCGTAGCGTCAAGCGAAGAAGATAAACCCACCAGCGAGCAGGAAAACAAAAGATTTTCCCACAAGGGTCAAGCGGTAAACTCACTTCATGTGATATCTGGAAAAATAGTGCGGCACTTTCTAAAAAGAGCTTGGCGGTCCAACCAATGAACCGTAGAGATTGGATATCAAAACCAATCACTTTCGACCACTGGACTATTCGAGCGTTGAAATGCGGGATGGACTCCCGATATTGAATCCCATAATAGGCGGATTACAATTTACTCATGTCCTAATGGGCGGAGGCGGCATAAACACTGCTCTATTCAAAAACAATCCGTAGGATGAGGATAAACCCTACTAAAATCCGACACAGCCGCACTTCCTTCAAAGGGTGGCGCGAGGCCCTTCGCCAAGTGCACAGGCTCCATATTACTAGAAGTCGTGTTGGATCGCGAACAATTTTGACGAGAAAAATTAATTTTCATATCGTCCCATTTGAAAGTGAATATCAAGCACTCTTGGGGCGAAAGGCTTTTATCGCTTTAGCGCCATACCGCATTCGCATCTCTTACACTCAAGATGCCGGTCCACGTGGCGTCATTTTAATCGAGGTCACTTAAAGACCCGGACTCGTATAAGCGAATCCAGCTTGATGGGCTAGGGGCTCCCTAGCCACATACTCCTTCACGAGGGGCTGCGGCGCTAAACAACAGCGAGTTAATACAAACCCTGCTTTAATTATTTATATTTCTTATTTTACACATATTTTTCGCACAAATTGTTTCTAAAACTAAGCGTTCCTCTCTTTCTCGAGATGAACAATGTGCATACCGTCGAGGATAACGGTATAGCGGAACCTGGTATGAGCGTGCGGTAAGGACCCGTTGTGAGATTCTTTTGATTAAGACCTGCGTAAACCTTTTCTTGTCTCTTGTTGTTATTCTCCTTGGTTTCCTCCTATAGCCAGCGAACTGGCGCTTTAGCATCGGCGCGTCGAAGACCATGCCGTGCACGGACACTAGGGGCTTAGGGCATCGTTACGCCCATTATTATAAGACCGAACACCTTAGGGAGTGTTGATTGTCTCGAGTTAGGCATTATATGCATCAGCTCGAATCATGTCTTTGGTCAAATGTTGGGTTTGCCCGGCTCACGTGTTTTGCTGCCTTCGTTCCGTATCATCGGCTAGCGGCACCGGAGAACTCTGCGATTGTGCCCCAGTTAATTTGGCGAGCACCTCGATGAAAGCGGCGTTGTCATGATCTGCGAGACTAGTCGACCACTCGATCGACTATAGGAATGTTTAGAATTCCCCGCTTTGACGAAGGACCGTTTCCCGGTCAGGCACACGCGCGCTCCGACTTCAGAGAAGGGCGATGCCGTCAGGGGCTATATCGTAGCCCCACCCTCGAGCTCCACTGGCTAAGTGAAAGTGATAAAGCATTATAGTCTGGATTGCCTCGTTCGCTACGCTACCACCTCCTTATGACAGGACCGAGACGTCGGATTAAGTGTGAAAACGCGCTATTTTTGCGAACACCCCCGCACCCTATGCGTGGGGGCTGAAGCCGAAGACCGCAATCTTTCAAGTTATACAAATGTATCGTAAATGGCGCCTGGGAGAAGTTTACTACTTGGGACACACAAGTATAAGCGGTTGTAACATAATCATCGATTTACAAGCTATCGTTCATTTGAGCGTGATATTTTCGAAACTGCGACTCTATTACCTGGCGCCACGCATAACTTCCCAGTAGTGCTCGGTAGGGCGGCTTTCATCGAACCTGGGCGGCGAAGCGGTGGCATCCATCTCGGACAATGCGCCTTCACGGGCAAGAGCCATCCGCGTGCCCTCGATGCGAGCCGACCACTTCATCTCCTTTATATGCGGCACCGCTCCAAGGAATTGCTGCGATGGCGAAGTAGCTCGTCGCCTTGGACCTCTCTGGCGGACATGGGCCCGCGATGTCGATCATGGCAATTCGGACAATCTATTTAGCTCGGCCCATTCGGCCCTGGTGCTGTCAGCGGAAGTGGCGATCCGGTGTGGAATTGAGACCAATATAGCTCTTAGTCTCGTGATCCTCCGGCTCGGAAGTGCTTAGCGGCATCGGCCGCACTTGCAGCTAAGTCCATATCACGGATCCTCCGGACTCCTGACCGCTCAAATTGAGCATACTTTCCGTCCATAAACGGCGGCGCAGCGAAAAAGGCTTGCCAGCCACGATCTCTCGACTGGCGCGGTTCCTCCTTCATAGCCCGCATTGCGGCGGGCATCCTTAACCGGCGGTGGCCTTCTTCAGGTCTTCCGCTCCGATAAGCGCTCCTTTTCAAGAGCCTCATTGCGGTCGGCAGCATCCTTTAATTTCATAGCCAACTCGGCCACCTACGCCTAGCCGGCGGTCACGAAGCCCTTCGGCTTTCAATTCCTCGGCCGCCCTCGAAACAGCCGCATCACTCCTTCCGGGCTTGCTCCATAGCTCGAGAAAGTTAAACCGAAGGTTCTCCACAGCAGCGGCACCGTCGTACAACAGCATAAAATTTATCGGAGGAGGGCTTGACCCCTTAGATAAGCGACTACGGAGAATTTATTTACCTTGCGACTCGTCAAGTGGCGGTTGACAAGTCGATATCCGCATCCACCATGTCAAGTTTCCGACTTAATTCGGCAAACTCATTAGTCGGTGGCCCTCGGACTATCCGCCACCTGCATAGGGGCGTATGTCGTTCCGACAACCTACGAGTCCTAGGGCAACTATCTATCTGAGCGCATTTTATGTGTGGCTGTTAAAAGACAAATGGGTGCGTCATTCTCGCATACCTCAAATCCGCCCGACAAACTCATGGCGGCATTGCTAATCCGCTCTCGGCGGGCGAAATCCTTCAATCACCATACGCATCAGCATACGGTGATCTTACGAAATGGGCGCCCTCTCAAGCAGATTCTTTAGTTCTCGGCGGATACTAGTGGGTGCGAACTCTCGGCCCCTCGGACTCGGGGATACCCTCCGTGCGATACTTGAGGCTCGCCCGCCTTATCGGCGGCGCTGCGAGATGGGCGTATCACTCTCCATCATCTCGGAAGAAGGTCTCGAAGGCGAACTCATCGAGAAGGCTGCAGATCCGAACTGCAATATAAATATTTGGTCCGCGAAGCACAAATGAAGGCATTTCCTTACTAATTAATTCCCTTTTTCATACTCACGGCTCATTTGGAGGCTGATCCTTTGGCGATGATTGTGCGTCCGGATTCTCTCCGGACGCGGACCAGTGAAGATCTCTTCCAGCGCTTAGGGGCTTTGGCCTCCGGATCTTGGGCGGTCCTCTTCTCCCCTCGGAGGAGGGTTCTTGATTCCCCCCTCTTGGGCGCCCCTTTGGGCGAAATATTAGCTCCTCTGTTTTCCCCTTAGCCCTATACGTAGGTGCGACCTCCAACATTCGACCAGCCACGGACTCGGTCGGCCTCTGGGAGGAGGGCGGACACCTTATCAGCCTTGATCGCGCCACCCATTCCTGTAAGAGCGAGGGTCGGGGCGAACTCTAGAAAGGCACATAAATAGAATGTCAGGACTCTGAGCTATTTACACAGTATCAAGGCGATCGCGGCAGGCTGCGTCCTCGGCTAAATCCGGACCGCCACTGCGGTCAGAAGAACAACTTGTACATCTCCACGGGTGTCACACCCATAAAGTGTTGGAGAATCCGAGGTCCCTCGGGTTGAACTCCCATAGGCGGAAGGGCGGTGTTTGCGAGGCGAAGATGCACGATTAGCATAACTTGCATCACCTTGATCAGGTTGATCCCCTCGCTTGGAGATCTCGAATCTGCCTGCGGTGAGGCACGTCTTGAATGACCCCTAATTGAGCCCTTGGTTGACCCACAACATTAGCTGGCGTGGAGGTCCAGGCGGAATGAAGGCTCGGCTTTTGCCTGCTGCCCTTGAATGATGATATAGAACCACTCTTGCTGCCACAGTCAGAGTTCCTCTTGGAAGGAACCTTGACCCGCAGGCATCGGCCTTTTGCTTATGGCCGCCCGCCTCCGCTTAGCGCCCCGATCATCTTGGCTCCACCTTGAAGGTCTTCAACCACAGGCGAAGTGGGGAGTAGCGAAGGAAGGCCATGAGAAGATAATGAATGCGGAGATGTGGAGGATGGACTCGGGCCAAGTCGTGAAAGTCCAGCCCATAGTAGAGCAGAGCCCTCTCACGAAGGGTCCGTCGGAAAGCCTAAACCCGGCAGAGGTGGGATCTGAGGCAGCGTATTCACGGGCTCGGCGCGGGCCTGACCTGCCTGGGTAGGCAACCTGTCTGAAACCTCGTAGGCGGTGCTTGGCCTCCGCAACTTCAATATGTCCTCCTCCGTGGCGGAGGAGGGCATCCACAACCTGGAGGTCGGGCGGACATGGTTGAGGATCCGGCGCTCGAATCTGAGGCTCTGGGTGTTGGGCTGGGGCGAAGAAGAGATTCGATCACGAGATTGAAGAACAAGGACAGGCCTTGGTCCACTTATAAAGGGACGAAATACCAGAAACCGTCTCGTGACCGTTTGGGATTAGCGCCGATAGAGGCGTGGCAGCGGAGCGGTTGGGTTACTGCTTGCGTATTGATGAGAATCCGGAATAAGGGAACACGATCTGCTGCCCGACAAGGCGTGCCAAGAAGCTGCCGCTAAGCGTCTTTGAGGTGGTATGGTAAGCGATTCAAACAAAGGCTTGGTAGCGGTGTGATGTCACGCCCGCGTATCGTCGGCAGATTGAACTAAGTGTACATTTTATTCTCTCTCACGGTGGAATGTGGAATTTATTTTGCGAGCGGACACTATCTGGTGTTCATGATCTTCTGGATTATTCAAGGGAGGAACCCGCCTTGCAGCGCCGAAGACTATAAACACGCTGGACTTATCATCATTGAAGACTGGTTCGGGAGACTCTTGAGGAGTCTGGACTAGGGGTGTCCGGACAACCGGACTATCATTATCGCGGACTCCAAGACTACGAAGATAGAAGATTGAAGACTCGGCTCGTGTCAGGATGGGACTTTCCTTGGCGTGGAAGGCAAGCTTGCAATCTGGATATGTAGATCTCCTACCATTATGGCCCGACTCTGTGTAACCCTAGCCTCCTCTGGTGTCTATATAAACGGAGGGCTTTAGTCAAATGGACAACATACATTACAACAATCATACCATAGGCTAGCTTCTAGGGTTTAGCCTCCTTGATCTCGTGGTAGATCCACTCTTGTACTACCCATATCATCAATATTAATCAAGCGGGACGTGGGTTTTACCTCCATCGAGAGGGCGAACACAGGTAAAAACATCGTGTCCCTTGTCTCCTGTTACCATCCGCCTAGACGCACAGCTCGGGACCCCCTACCCGAGATCCGCCGGTTTTGACACCTACAATAGCTTTGAGATGGTTTCGTACCCTACCATAATCTCTACGTTTGTTCTCCGCTATTAGTGGCTTTGGAGTGACTCTTTGTTGCATGTTGAGGGCTTGTTATATGATCTATCTATCTTATTATTGTTGAGAGAACTTGCACTAGTGAAAGTATGAACCCTAGGCCTTGTTTCCTATCATTGCAATACCGTTTACGCTCACTTTTACCACTTGTTACCTTGCTGTTTTTATTATTTCAGATTACAAAAACCTTTATCTACCATCCGTATTGCACTTGTATCACCATCTCTTCGCCGAACTAGTGCACCTATACAATTTACCATTGTATTGGGTGTGTTGGGGACACAAGAGACTTTTTGTGATTTGGTTGCAGGGTTGTTTGAGAGAGACCATCTTCATCCTACGCCTCCCACGGATTGATAAACCTTAGGTCATCCACTTGAGGGAAATTTTCTACTGTCCTACAAACCCGTGCACTTGCATGCCCAATAACATATACAAGAAGAAGGTTGTGTAGTAGACATCAGCCCCTGAGACTTGAAATAGTTGGCACAACTGATTTAAGGATCCTTGTATGCATAGGCTCTTACAAAGAAGAATACCCAGTTGACTCAAGAGCTGGAGGAATGCAAAGCCCAGCTAAGGGCCACAGTTGCCGGAATGGAGGAGTCCACGAAGGCCCCATATGGTAATACTTGTCTTGATCGAAAAGAATGTAATGGCATGTACCAATTAGTATTCGGCATGAATGCAAATCTAACAATAGATTCTGCAGACAATCCCGGAGGTAATCCGGAGATCGTACCGGGGGATGAGCAACATGCTCAACGACAGCTAAATCTTTGGAGGCGTGCGTTACAAAGGTTATCTGGGAGAAAAATAATCTCGGGGCGAACACCCATTGGGCGTCGAATTAAAGGATGTTCGGGCCTAGCTTGCGACTCCGTGAAGGAGAATAATGAAGCCGGCGGCATTTTTAGTAAGTGCTCAAAGCGAACCTTTATAAAGTCTAAGCGAAGTGGACTAACAGAATTATGTACGTAGGTATCTTGTTGAGTCGTCGAAGAGAAATGCCGGATCTGCGGCGATCTTCTGCAAAACTCTCTGGCTGCTGCGGACAAATTTGGCAGGTGATGCAGGGTAAAGACTAGGCCTTGTGGCCATCCGCCTCCCTGCCAGGAGGCATGGGAGAACTTGTAGAGATGCTCAAGGTAGCGCGGCGGCGCTTCCGATTATGGAGGATATCGGCATGCCGACAAGGTGCAAGGGAAGCCTGGGCCATGGTGAAGATGTGATACACCAAGGCTGACCGAACCATATGGCCAGGGCGGACTGTAGGGTCGGATGGGAAAAGATCCCGTTAATGCGGTATATAACCAGGTAGCATTAGCATAAAGTATTCCCAACGATATTGTAGGCTAGACAGCCGGTTGGATGGTATAGAAGAAGAATTTAGTTAGTCTAAGTGACTGTGTACTTCAAATGACATATTTTGTCCCTAGCCGGATTGTAAATCATTTTTCATGGCGGACCTTTTCGCTTCAACCTCCGGACCCGACATTCCAGAGCGTATCCGAATACCCTCTCAGTTATGTAAAAACCATGATATGCGTGGAAACCAGGCGTAGGGGTCAACAGTGCTTGAACAAACAAGTACCCAACTACCTATGTTATATTACATGGATAGTAAGAAACATCTTCCAAGGAGAATAGTTCCGTTAAGGGTTCCTTTTCCTGGGTACACATGCATTAATGTGCATGTCCGAACTGCAAAAAGCGACGCAGGATATAAACATCTAGGGGCATCTATTGCAATAAGTAAGGAACATCTTTTGTTCACTGATCAAATATTCCCTTAAGAACGCTAGCTTTCGGCTTCACCCAGTCTGAGGTACACATCCGGTGACTGGCGATAACAATCATGAAGGTGCTCCCCTTATGCCTAGCTGAATTAATGGGAGCGTGGGGCATAAACACAAGACCGAACAGCCAGCTTGGCCAAAACTTAAGTCATACTGATGCATATAATGGCGAAAAAGGGTACATATGGAGAAGTGACACATATGTGGTGGGCATAAAGCGCAGAAGATAATTATGTTAAACATCTGTATAAGAAGTCCCCAGGTATATTGAGCATGCATAGCGCGACAGGAGTGTGCGATCGAAGGACACTTAAAGCTTTTAAGGCTATATAAAAAAGGAAAGAAAGAAAGAAGGAGGATATAACTTACAAAAAAAGGTGGAGGTAGGGAGACGAACACAGAGTTCGGCACTAGGAGAATCTTCGGAGTCTGGCCGTGTTCCATGGGTTCGGCTCGATTTGATTATCTGATGCATCACATAGACGGTACGCTCCTCCGGTGAGAACTTTATCAAGGATGAAGGGACCCTCCCACTTGGGCTTGAGCTTGTCCTTTTTCTTCTCCGGTAGGCATAGAACGAGTTCGCCAATGTTATAAGTTTTGGCCCGTACTTCTCTGCTTTGATACCTTCGAGCCTGCTGCTGATAGAATGCGGAACAGGCCTTTGCGACATCACGCTCCTCCTCCAGGGCATCTAAACTGTCCTGCTGATCTAGCTTGACTTCTCTCTCTTTGTACATGCACACTCGAGGTGAGTCATGAATGATATCGCAGGGTAGCACTGCCCCTGCGCCGTACACCATAAAAAATTGTGTGTATCCGGTGGTGCGATTTGGCATGGTCCGCAGCCCCCATAGTACGGAGTCGAGCTCCTCGACCCAGTGCGTATCGGATTCCTTCAAGGATCGCACTAGTCTGGGTTTGATGCTGCACATAATAAGACCATTTCCTCATTCCACTTGACCATTTGTTTGGGGGTGATAGACAGAGGCATAATCGAGCTTCATGCCCATTTTGCGCACAAGTTTTCACCTTGTCGGCTGTGAAGTTGGAGCCATTATCCGTGATGATGTTGTGGGGACACGTAACGATGTCGACCCGGATATGAAGTCTATCGCTGGTCGGATTCGGCCGTTTAACTGGTTTGGCCTCTATCCATTTGGTGAATTTATCTACCATGACCGACAAGTATTTTTCTTATGGCTTCCTCCATTAAGGGGTCCAACCATATCGATCCCCAGACATAAAGGGCCAAGTTATGGGGATTGTTTGGAGAAGCGATAGGTGGCATGTGGCTTTGATTTGCAAAAAGCTGGCAACGGCCTTAATCTTTGGAGCCGAGTCTGTCGTCTGCTTTCGGGCTGTTGGCCAATAGAAACCTGTATGGAAGGCCTTGCTTACAAGGGCCCGAGCTACGGCGTGATGGCCGTCAAGTCCAGCATGAATTTCGGCTAGTAGCCGCCGTCCTTCCTCTTCGGAGATGCACCTTTGGAGCACTCCGGTCGCACTTTTCTTATAAAGCTCTCCCTCGTGGACCTTGTAGGCTTTAGAGCACCGCACAATGCAACGCGCCTCATTTTGGTCCTCAGGGAGTTCTTGCCAATTTAGGTAGGCTAAGAAGGGTTTTGTCCATGGGGCGATGACAGCCATAATCACGTGGGCGAAGGTGTTATTTGGTGGCGGAGCCTCGATTCGTCGAGTGTTGAGATCTGGGGTTGTGTTCAGATCCGGACTAGATTGCCGGTCTCCCCTTCCCACACCATGGATGGCTTGAACAGCCTTTCCAAGAAGATATTAGGTGGGACGGGGTCGCGCTTAGCACCGATGCGGGCAAGGATATCCGCCGCTTGATTGTTTTCTCGGACCACATGGTGGAATTTGAGGACGGCATTGCGGTAAGCCGCCATTTTTGGGTCCTTGGCGTCAAAGTCTCCATTTATTAGAGATATTGCGAGGTTCGAATCCCCACGCACTTCTAGGCGTTGAATGCCCATGGAGATTGCCATCCGAAGACCATGCAGTAGAGCCTCATATTCAGCTGTGTTGTTGGAATCTGTGTATAGTATTTGGAGTACGTATTGGACTGTATCTCCGGCAGGGGATGTCAGGACAACGCTCGCCCCCAGACCAGCCAGCATCTTAGAGCCGTCAAAGTGCATGATCCAATTGGAGTACGTGCCATACTCTTTAGGGAGTTAAACATCCATTCCATTAACGAAGTCAGCCACTACTTACGACTTAATGGCTCGCTGTGGTTTGTATCTTATGTCGAATGGGAGGAGCTCGATAGACCATTTAGCAATCCGGCCTGTGGCATCGCGGTTATTTATTATGTCATTGAGGGGTACTTCAAAGGCCACCATGATTGAACACTCTTGAAAGTAGTTTCGTAGTTTCCGGGATGCCATGAAGACCGCGGATGCTATCTTTTGATAATGTGGGTACCGTGACTTGCATGGAGTGAGGACAGTGGATACGTAGTATACCGGCTTTTGAAGCGGGAACTTATGTCCGTCCGTCTCTCGTTTGACAACGAGCACTGCGCTTACAACCTGGTGTGTTGCAGCTATATATAATAGCATAGGTTCGCTGATATTTGGCGCGGCCAGGATTGGATTGCTGGCCAAGAGGGCCTTTATTTCTTCCAGTTTGGTCGTGGCCGCATCCGTCTACTCGAAGTGTTCGGTGCCTTGAAGAAGGTGATAGAGAGGTAGTGCCTTTTCTCCTAATCGGAGATAAAGCGGCTTAAGGCAGCCACGCATCCGATTAATTTTGGATTTGCTTGAGGTGCATTGGGGTAGCCAGCTGTGGAGAACTCGAGATATTAGCCGGATTTGCTTCAATTCCTCTGTTGGAAAAGATGAAGCCCAAGAGCTTTCCAGCGGGTATGCCGAAAACGCATTTTTCCGGATTAAGCTTGATGTCATATGTTCGTAGATTGTCGGACGTAAGCCTCAAGTCGTCTATTAAAGATTCTACGTATCTTGGTTTGATGACCACGTCGTCTACGTATGCCTCCACTGTTTTGCTAATTTGTGTTTCCAGGCATGTCTGAATCATGCGTTGATAGGTTGCACCGGCATTTTTGAGCTCGAAAGGCATGGTGTTAAAACAGAAGGGGCCGTATGGAGTGATGAATGCCGTGGCGGCTTGATCGGACTCCGCCATCTTGATTTGATGGTATCCGGAGTATGCGTCGAGGAAGCACAATGAGGCGTGTCCTGAAGTAATGTCGATGATTTGATCAATGAGGGGAGGGGGAAGGGATCCTTAGGGCAAGCCTTGTTAAGGTCCTTGAAATTGACACATAGGTGCCAGGATTTGTCCTTTTTAGGTACCATCACCAGGTTTGCTAGCCAGTCCGGATGTTTTATTTCTCGATGAATCGGCCTCGGTAAGCAGCTAGCTCTTCTCCCATGGCTTGTCACTTAGGTTACAGCGCCAAAAAGTGCCTTGACGGCTTGTATCCCTTGGTATGTTTAAGCTATGCTCGGCCAGACTGCGTGGGATACGGCATGTCGAAGGATGCGGCGAAGATGTCGAATTCTCCGCAACAACTCTCGCGGTCTGGCGTCTATTACGGGGTTCGGATGTGCCACGATGGATGCTATTTTTGTAGGGTCGTCAGTGGACACTGGAATTTGACTATTTGTCCATTGGTTTGAAAGAGGTGGACTTGGGTCATTTATCGAGTATCCGTCATCCACATCCACCGTGGAAGCTTGCGATTAGTTCTTGACGCCGGGCTTGGATAACGCCTCAAGGGCGGTCTGGCTGTTTTATTTTTGGCGTGGAGTGCTATGTCCGGATCACTAGCTAGAGTGATGACTCCATTGGGCCCAGGCATCTTGTGCTTCATGTACCCGTAATGGGGTATAGCTTGGAAGCTCGTGAATGCATCCCGCCCTACAAGGGCATGGTATCCGCTACTGAACGGGGCCACTTGGAATGTGATTTCTTCGGACCTATAGTTCTCTGGCGTGCCGAATACCACATCTAGTGTGATTTTTCCCACACATCGTGCCTCCCGACTAGGGATGATTCCTCTGAAGGTCGTGCTGCTTTTCTCAAACTCTTGTCTATTTCCATTTTGTTGAGAGTTTCCTCGTAGATGAGGTTTAATCCGCTGCCGCCGTCCATGAGCACTTTAGTAAGCCAAAAACCGTCCATAATTGGACTAAGGACCAAAGCAGCTGGTGCTCGGACTATTCTGAATTGAGGTTCGTCACTGGCATTGAAAGTTATGGCCATGTCATTCCATGGGTTTATTGCTGCAACATGGCAGACTTTGGCGAGGCTGCGGAGTGCTCATTTACGCCTATTATTTGAGGCAAAAGTCTCAAAGACTATCAGTACTGTATTGATATTTTCCACGGGATGGTGCTCTGCGGTATTGTTGATGAGGAGATCCTCGCCGCTCTTGGCCACCCGCCGGAGTATCGAACATGCTCTAAGGCCGTGTGTTGGTATGGTATCCAGTGTACTGTGAATTTTGCATGGCCCATTGAGCCATCCCTCCAATACGGTTCCACGCCCTGTAGTGGGCTTTGGTTTCTTTGTAATTGGATTGGGTAACTTGCAAGAGTGCACCCTTTTGGTCTGGACAAGGGGTTTAGTGAGAGCCGGAGGATCCCAGAATCTTGTTTGGGTTTTCTAGGCGCTTTCCATCGCACAGTACTTCTATACTATGGCCGCCAAGTCAGCGAAGTGTGCTATGTCACGGTGACTTATGGCGTTCAGGATTCCCTTGTCCGTGCAATTTTTGCAAAAGAATGAAATTGCGTCTTCCTCGCGACAGTCCTTAACCTTGCTCATTACAAGGAGGAATCTGGCCCAGAAGTGATGTATTGTCTCTTGGGGATCTTGTCTAATGTGGGAAAGATCTCTTGTGTCTGGGTGGGTGGGTAGATTTAAGTCCAAACCCTGACCCGATCTGAGACCCAAGGGCAGAGGAGCTTCCGAGCTTGGCAGCTCGGATGCTGCCCAATTTCTCTGGCTCGCCGTCTGATTCTAGGTTCGGAGCCTAGGCCATGTCCTCTCATAGATGGGTATCCGGCTCGGAGAGCTCGGGAATCCGGACATAGTTCGTCCTCAAAATAGAGGAAGAATCGCTGCATTGTTCCTCCACCACCGCTATCTGATGGGTGACCGGCAGAGAGTTAATCTCCCTTTGGTCGGATTTAAGCCCAATCTGATCATAGTCCGTAGCGACTCCCAGGGCGGTGGTGCGATCCAAGAGCTCGTTCAAGGAGGAGGCTCCATTGGATCAATCTGCTCGGTGAATTCGAGTGGCGTCGAGTTGTTCTTGATGACTGAGAAGTCATTGTCGTGTGGCGGCGAGCAGGCGATCATGACTAAGCCGCCCGGCGGAGAGTCGGCCTACAGCCAGGGCTCCCTAGAGGTGATGTTGTCCTTGACAACAAGGCGAGCCATCAAGCCTTACCGTGGCGTACGGTGGAACTCTCAATGAAAGCACCAATGTCGATTGTCAAAACCGGCGGATCTCGGGTAGGGGGTCCCGAACTGTGCGTCTAAGGCTAATGGTAACAGGAGGCGGGGGACACGATATTTACCCAGGTTCGGGCCCTCTCGATGGTGGTAATACCCAACTTCCTACTTGATTGATCTTGATGATATGAGTATTACAAGAGTTGATCTACCACGAGATCGTAGAGGCTAAACCCTAGAAGCTAGCATATGATTATGATTGATGTTGTCCTCTGGACTAAACCCTCCGGTTTATATAGACACGGAGGGCTAGGGATTACATAAGTCGATTCTGAGAGAAGGAGGTCTACATATCCGAATTCCCAAGCTTGCCTTCCACGCAAAGGAGAGTCCCACCCGGACACGGGACGAAGTCTTCAATCTTGTATCTTCATAGTCCAACAGTCCGACCGAAGTATATAGTCCGGCTGTCCGAGGACCCCCTAATCCAGGACTCCCTCACTTGGGACCTCATAAATTTGCCATGCAAGCTCAAGAACAGGGTCACCTAGGTAGCAAAAATTTGCAATGAATAAAGCACTAGAACAAAAACTAATTGGACCAATGAGGAGTCACATACCAGGCAACAATCTCCCAAAGCAGTTTTGTGAATGGAGCTTTGAGCAAGGAGATCGAAAATTGCAGCAAAATGAGCTAGAACTCGTGCTTGAGCTGGATGGGGATTTTTTTGAGAGGAAGATGAAGTGTGTGGGTGCAGGAATAAGTGGAGGGAGCCACCGTGGGCCCACGAGAGAGGGGGCGCGCCCAGGGGGTGTGGGCGCACCCTCCACCCTCGTGGCCAGGTGCTTGCCCCCTTGCAGTGTTCTCAGTGCCTAAAATCCTCAAATATTCCCTAAAAAATCATACTAAATTTGCAGGGCATTTGGAGCACTTTTATTTTCGAGATATTTTTATTGTACAGATAATTCAGAAAACAGATAGATAATAATATTTTTTGCTTTATTTATTCTAAATAACAAAAAGTAAAAAGATGGTACAGAAGGTTGTGCCTTCTAGTTTCATCCATCTCATGATCATCAAAATGAATCCACTAACAAGGTTGATCAAGTCTTGTTAACAAACTCATTCTGAATAACACGGAACTAGAGAAATTTAGAATGACACTAGGTTACCTCAACGGGGATATGAACATCCCCAGGAATAAGAATATCATACTTTTTCTTGACAGTAGGAAGAGGAAATTCAAAACCTCCAAAAATGATAGTTGGAACTTTTCCAATAGAATTGATGCTATGAACTTGAGGTTGTTTCCTTGGAAAGTGTACCGTATGCTCATTACCATTAACATGAAAACTGACATTGTCTTTGTTCCAATCAATAACAGCCCCTGTAGTATTCAAAAAGGGTCTACCAAGGATAATTGACATACTATCATCCTCGAGAATATCAAGAACAACAAAGTCCATTAAGATAGTGACATTACATAACCACAACATGCACATCCTCACAAATACCGGCAAGGTATACAGTTGATTTATCAGCCATTTGCAAAGATATTTCAGTAGGTGTCAACTTATTCAATTCAAGTCTCGATATAAAGAGAGGCATAACACTAACACGGCTCCAAGATCACATAAAGCAGTTTTAACATAATTTCTTTTAATGGAGCATGGTATAGTTAGTGCTCCTGGATTTCCATGTTTCTTTGGTATTCCACCTTTAAAAGTATAATTAGCAAGCATGGTGGAAATTTCAGCTTCCGGTATCTTCCTTTTATTTGTAATGATATCCTTCATATATTTAGCATAAGGATTTAATTTAAGAATATCAGTCAAGCGCATACGTAAGAAAAGAGGTCTAATCATTTCAGCAAAGCGCTCAAAATCCTCATCATCCTTTGTCTTGGATGGTTTAGGAGGAAAGGGCATTGGTTTCTGAACCCATGGTTCTCTTTCTTTACCATGCTTCCTAGCAACAAAATCTCTCTTATCATAATGTTGATTCTTTGATTGTGGGTTATCAAGATCGACAGCAGGTTCAATCTCTACATCATTATTAGTGCTAGGTTGGGCACCAACATGAACATTATCATTAACATTATCACAACATGAACATTATCATTAACATTATCACTAGGTTCATGTTCATCACCTGATTGTGTTTCAGCATCAGAAATAGAAATATCATTAGGATTCTCAGGTGTGTCTACAACAGGTTCACTAGAAGCATGCAACGTCCTATCATTTTTATTTTTCTTCTTTTTAGAAGAACTAGGTGCCTCTAAATCATTTCTCTGAGAATCCTGCTCGATTCTCTTAGGGTGGCCTTCAGGATACAAAGGTTCCTGAGTCATTCTACCAGTTCTAGTAGCCACTCTAACAGCAAAGTCATGTTTATTATTTAATTCATCGAGCAAATCACTTTGAGCTTTAAGTACTTGCTCAGCTTGAGTAGTAACCATAGAAGCATATTTGCTAATGAGTTTAAGTTCACCTTTAAATCTAGCCATATAATCACTCAAGCATCCTATCTCGAAAGCATTATTCTTTAATTCTCTACCAACATAAGCATTAAAACTTTCTTGTCTAGCCATAAAGTCATCAAATTAATCTAAGCATGGGCTATGAAATTTAGTAGACAGGATTTCAACTTTATCATATCTATAGAGAATTTACCTTTACTACTGTGTGGGTTATCAAGACAATGTGTTCCTTCAATAGGTAGATTAAGACCATGTATTTCTTCAATAGGAGGTAAATTCTTAACATCTTGACTTTAATACCTTTTTCTTTCCTTGATTTCTTTGCCTCTTGCATATCTTGGGATGAGAAATAGAACTCCCTCTTCTTTGGAGTAGGTTTAGGAATAGGATCAGGAGTTGGCTCAATTGGCTTAGGAATTGGCTCAGGAAGAGTCAATTATTTTCATTAGTCGACATATTATTCAATAGTAATTCAGCTTGGTCATTGTTCTTTCCTGAAAACACAACCAGCACAACTATCCAAGTAGTCCTTGGAAGCATCGGTTAGTCCATTATAAAAAATATCAAGTATATCATTTCTCTTAAGAGGATGATCAGGCAGAGCATTAAGTAATCGGAGAAGCCTCCCCCAAGCTTGTGGGAGACTCTCTTCTTTGATTTGCACAAAATTATATATTTCCATAAGGCAACTTGTTTCTTATGAGCAGGAAATATTTAGCGAACAAGGTCAAAAATATATTTAGCGAGTAATAAATCATGTCCTAAGGACTACTCACACAACTAGGATCAAGAGAATTAAACCAAGTTTTAGCATCACCCTTTAATGAGAACGGAAATATCTTAAGGATATAATAATAGCGAGACTTCTCATCATTAGTAAATAGGGTGGCTATATCATTTAACTTGGTAAGATGTGCCACAATAGTTTCAGATTCATAGCCATAAAAAGGATCAGATTCAACCGAAGTAATAATCTCAGGATCAACAGAGAATTCGTAATCATTATCAGTAACACAGATAGGTGAAGTAGCAAAAGCGGGGTCAGGTTTCATTCTAGCATTAAGAGATTGCTGCTTCCATTTAGCTAATAACTTCTTAAGATCATATCTATCATTGCAAGCAAAGATAGCTCTAGCAGCTTCTTCATCCATAACATAACCCTCTGGAACAAGAGGCAATTCATAATTAGGGGGAGAACCTTCATCATCACTATCATCAATAGTTTCATTTTCAATAATTTCATTCTCTCTAACCCTAGCAAGTTGTTCATCAAGATATTCACCTAATGGCACAGTAGTATCAAGCACAGAAGTAGTTTCATCATAAGTATCATGCATAGCGAAGTGGCATCATCAATAACATGCGACATATCGAATTCATAGTAGTAGCGAGGTTTAGGTGTATAAGCTTACTCAAAAGCAGAAGGAGAATCTAGTGCGAGCTAGATGGCGGTTCCTTACCTCCCTCGTAGTTGAGGGAAAATCTTAGTTCTTCGTCTTTCAACTTCTTCATAGTGATCAGCAGATATAAATCCCAAGTGACTCAAAGAATAGAGCTATGCTCCCGACATGGCGCGAAATTAGTCTTGATAACCCACAAGTATAGGGGATGCAACAACTTTCGAGGGTAGAGTATTCAACCCAAATTTATTGATTCGACACAAGGGGAGCCAAAGAATATTCTTAAGTATTAGCAGTTGAGTTGTCAATTCAACCACACCTGGATAACTTAGTATCTACAGCAAAGTATTTAGTAGCAAAGCAGTATGGAAGTAAAGGTAACAGTGGCAAAAGTAAAGATAGCAGTTTTGTAGTAATTGTAAGAGTAGCAACGGAAAAGTAAATAAGCAAAGCACAATAGTTGAAAAGCTCGTAGGCATTGGATCAGTGATGGATAATTATGTAGGATGCGATTCCTCATGTAATAGCTATAACATAGGGTGACACAGAACTAGCTCCTGTTCATCAATGTAATGTAGGCATGTATTCCGAATATAGTCATACGTGCTTATGGAAAATAACTTGCATGACATCTTTTGTCCTACCATCCCGTGGCAGCGGGGTCCTAGTGGAAACTAAGGGATATTAAGGCCTCCTTTTAAAAAGTACGGACCAAAGCAATAACACATAGTGAATACATGAACTCTTTAAACTACGGTCATCACGAGAAGTATCCCGATTTTGTCACTTGAGGTTGTCGGATCATAACACATAATAGGTGACTATAGACTTGCAAGATAGGATCAAGAACTCAAATATATTCATGAAAACATAATAGGTTCAGATCTGAAATCATGGCACTCGTGACCTAATGACAAGCATTAAGCATAGCAAAGTCATAGCAACATCAATCTCAGAACATAGTGGATACTAGGGATCAAACCCTAACAAAACTAACTTGATTACATGGTAAATCTCATCCAACCCATCACCGTCCAGCAAGCCTACGATGGAATTACTCACGCACGACGGTGAGCATCATGAAATTGGTGATGGAGGATGGTTGATGATGATGACGACGACGAATCCCCCGCTCTGGAGCCCCGAATGGACTCCAGATCAGCCCTCTCGAGAGAGATTAGGGCTTGGCGGCGGCTCTGTATCGTAAAACGCGATGAAACTTTTTCTTTGATTTTTTTCTCCGTGAAACAGAATATATAGAGTTGGAGTTGAGGTCGGTCGAGCTCCAGGGGGCCCACGAGACAGGGGGCACGCCCAGGGGGAGGGTCGCGCCCCCACCCTCGTGGACAGGGTGTGGGCCCCCTAGCCTTGATTCTTTCGCCAGTATTTTTTATATTTTCCAAAACTTATATCCGTGGATTTTCAGGTCATTCCGAGAACTTTTGTTTTTTGCACAATAAACAACACTGGCGATTCTGCTGAAAGCAGCGTCGATGCAGGTTAGTTTCATTCAAATCATGCAAGTTAGAGTCCAAAACAAGGGCAAAAGTGTTTGGAAAAGTAGATCGTTGGAGGCGTATCACTGCAGTGTTAGTAGCCACATATAACAACAATGGCTCCTTATCAATGGGGCGGCAGAAGCTGGCGGCTCAGCTAGCTGCCTCTTGAGGTCCTCAAGCGCATTATTAGCGGCATCACTCTGAGCGAATATATCTGTTTTCTTCATCATCGATACAATGGTATGGCCTTCTCACCCAACGGCTTATGAACCGGCTTAAAAAGCAACAATCTGACTGCAGACGTTGAACATCATTGATACACGCCGGCTTAGCCAGGGAGGTGATAGCCTTGATCTTCTCCGGGTTAGCCTCAATGCCTCTGTTAGAAACCGGGAAACCCAAAAGCTTGCCTGCTGGCACACCAAAAATGCACTTGGCCGGGTTGAGCATCATCTTGTATACCCGGAGATTATCAAAGGTTTCCTTCTCTCTGGACTTCACCACAATGTCGTCCACATAAGCATGAACATTGCTCAAAATCTGACTGTGAAGAAAGTTCTGCACACATCGCTGATAAGTCGCCTAGAAACTCTTGAGCCCAAAAGGCATAGACACGTAGCAAAAGGCTCCAAAGGGAGTAATGAAAGTTGTCTTCTCCTGGTCCTTAACTGCCATCTTGATTTGATGATAACTAGAATAAGCATCCAAAAAGCTCAAATGCTCACAACTCACCGTAGCATCAATGATTTAATCAATACGAGGGAGAGCAAAAGGATCAGCCGAACAAGCCTTGTTTAAGTCCGTGTAATCCACACACATGCGCCAGGTGACATTCTTCTTAAGCACTAGCACCGGGTTAGCCAACCAATCTGGATGAAAAACTTCAACAATGAACCCGGCTGCCAAGAGCCGGGCCACTTCCTCACCAATGGCTTTACGCCTCTCCTCATTAAACCGCCGAAGAAACTGCTTGACCGGCTTAAATTTCGGATCAATATTGAGAGTGTGCTCAGCGAATTCTCTCGATACACCCGGCATGTCAGAAGGTTTCCATGCAAAGATGTCTTGGTTCTCACGGGTGAACTCGATGAGTGTGCTTTCCTATTTGGGATCCAGGTTAGCACTGATACTGAACTGCTTAGATGAGTCGCCAGGAACAAAATCAACCAGCTTGGTGTCATCGGCCGATTTAAACTTCATCACCGGCTCATGCTCTGTAGTTGGGTTTTTCAAAGACGTTGTCGGTGTCAAAACTGGCGGATCTCGAGTAGGGGGTCCTGAACTGTGCGTCTAGGCGGATGGTAACAGGAGACGAGGGACACGATGTTTTTACCCAGGTTCGGGCCCTCTTGATGGAGGTAAAACCCTACGTCCTGCTTGATTAATATTGATGATATGGGTAGTACAAGAGTGGATCTACCACGAGATCAAGTAGGCTAAACCCTAGAAGCTAGCCTATGGTATGATTGTTGTAATGTATGTTGTCCTACGGACTAAAGCCCTCCGGTTTATATAGACACGGAGGAGGCTAGGGTTACAGTCGGTTACAATGGTAGGAGATCTACATATCCGTATTGCCAAGCTTTCCTTCCATGCCAAGGAAAGTCCCATCCGGACACGGGACAGAGTCTTCAATCTTGTATCTTCGTAGTCTTGGAGTCCGGCGGATAATGATAGTCCGGCTATCCGGACACCCCTTAGTCCAGGACTCCCTTAGTAGCCCCTGAACCAGGCTTCAATGACGATTAGTCTGGCGCGCATAATGTTTGGCATTGCAAGGCGGGTTCCTCCCTTGAATAATCCAGAGAAGATCATGAACACCAAGATAGTGTCCGGCTCTGCAAAATAAATTCCACATTCCCCCGTAGAGAGAATAAAATATACACTAGCTCAATCTACTGACGTACTATGCGGCATGACATCACACCGCTTCTGAAGCCTTTGTTTGAATCGTTTTTACTATACCACCTCGTACGTTTAGCGGCGGTTTCCTTACACGTCTTGTCGAGCGAGATCGTGTTCCCCTTATTCAGGATTCTCATCAATACGGACGTGGGTAACCCAACGCGCCATTGATGGTGGCGCTTGGGAGATAGCGAGTTTTACCGGGCGGTGGGGGCGCATAGTTTTAAATCGCCTATATATAAGGGATAAGATTCACCTCCTCTCCTCGCCTTCTTCCTCCTTTGCTTATCCATCTCCGCACTCAAGCTCCAGCGCCCAAGCTCGCGCATCTCGCCTCGACCTTCTCCGAATATGTCGGGCGGGAGGCAAATGGTTAGCCTCCACGCTAAGGAGGAGGACATCACCAAGCTTCTTGGCGCGGATACCTTTCAGCGATATCGCGCATAGGCTGCCCGACGAGGGCAGCTCATCCTACAGGCCTCATGAGAGGTCGTCTTCCTCCCCACTTCCTCCATGGATTGGGCTTTCCGCCCGATCCATTCGTCCGGTGGCTCATGTTTTACTACGTCCTGGATTTCCATGATCTGGCGCCGAACTTCATCCTCAACATCTCGGCGCTTATCGTCGTGTGCGAGGCCTTCCTCTGCATCCGGCCCCACTTTGGCACTGTGGCTCAAGACCTTCAACGTCAAGCGAAGGTTGTGAAGAACGCATAAGCGGAATCTTGGGCGCCATGTTGGGAAAATTACCCAACATCCTTTGGCTCGAAGGGGCCTTTGTGGACTCTGTCAAGGGGTGGCAATTGGGGTGGTTCTACATCACCGAGCCGCGCAATCCCACATGGGAGGCGGCCCCCGAGTTTAGATCTGGCATCCCCACGCAGCTCACCTCCTGGAAAGAGAAGGGCTTGCAGTGGGGCAATCCGGTGGAGGTGACGGGACTCCGAGCCTGCATCCAGAAGATGGTGAGCAATAGGCTCAGGCTCGTGGATGTGGTCCAAGTCATGCTCATCCGGCGGATTCTCCCATGCCAAGAACGGGCATTCAATTTGTGGGAGTTCAATCCGGAACAGCACCAGGCGCTAAGCGGGCTCTTCGATACAACATATGAAGGCGCCTGGAGGGTGCTGTTCAAGGGGGCCGAAGCCCCCGCGTCTGCGACAGAAGGTCGCGGATTCAGCTCGCAGTATCCAACTGACGAGGTAAGTGATTCGACCCCATCATGGGACACTTGTGATAATTAAATTGACTCTTAGTGGGATTTCATTCTGCCTCTTCCTTTGACAGGAATGGATGGAGAAGGCCAAGCTGCTTATCTGCCCGGCTCTCATGCCAGAAGACCCATTGGACGCCCGCTTAGCAGGGCTGCTGGTTCCGGCACCGCCGTGGTGCGGGGAGAAAACCAGAAGGTGGCGCGGGGACTCGAAAGAGTTCCCAATCGAGCGTCTGACGACGGCGCGGACTCCTCCCGAGGCGAGGAGGAGGTATTCTCTCCGGAGGAGGAGAGAAGAAGGAAGCTTCCCCAATCGGGGAGGCGAAGGGTCAGAGGAGAACTATCCCCGGGACAGTTTTGCCGACACCAGCGTTGGCGAGGATGAGTGGCCTTCAAGGGCGAGGCGTCTGCAAGATCGTAAATATCCGAATCATTTATATGCAATATCTTCTATGTCACGTAGTATCCTTCTAACGCTGCATTACGCCCGTAGTCCGGCCGATGGCGATCTCACGACTCATCGGCGGGTCGTTAGCCTCGTCGGATGTGAATTCCATCGACTACCTCTACCCCGCGGCAAGCGAGGGCGCGAGGTGGGATCGAAGAGGACCCATTAGGAGGGCGCTCGGGCGCCGTCGAGCTGCCTCCGGACTTTGTGCGGACTCTACATCAGAACCGCAATGGTTCGAGTCCGACAAGCAGCCCTTCGAAAGAAGGGCAGGGCGGCGACCTCCGTCCAACGGGCGCGGATAACTTGTTGGGCGCTTAAAAGGCGCTTCCATTGAGGAAAACACCGCACTATCATGAGTGCGGTGATTCAAAGTTCGGCTCGCCAAAAGCGGGCTGACGAAGCTTGCAGACAACCTTTTAACGAGCTTTGAGGTAAGAAGTTAAAATTATGTAATGTAATACCGCATAGGCGGTAGCCACGATGCTCGGTTTAGTGTTGGAAAGAAAAAGCGGTGAGGATCTAACAAGATATGCAGGGGTTCTTTGAAAATATGTCAATATGGGTTTGCGAGCTCTTCTTGACCTCTGCCACGTGCTTGGCGGTCGATGTCTTAAGCAGGATCTCGGCGGTCGGCGAGAGCTCGGCTATGCAAAAGAAGCAGCTCGAGGACAAAGAAGGTGAGTAACACCACTTTGAATAGTTACCTTCTGAGAAAAGGATTTTGGTTGCACTAAAATTAACGAGGATAATATGTGTATCGCGGGGCCACTAACAAGGTGGCATACTGAAGAATCTTTGTGTCCGTGGCGAACATAATCTTGTGAGCGGCCAGGCGGAGCGGGAAAAGCGAGGAGAGCACGGGTGGCGGAAGTTCAGCAAGAGCTCCAGGCTCTCATGGAAAAGCATGAGAGTTTGGGCGTGACTCTAAGACTTCGAGAGTCGAGCTTGCCTCGGCTCTCGAAAGTGTAAATCCGCCAAGGCCGAGGCCCATAAGGCCCTTGACGGAGTTGAAGATATAAAGAAAATAGCGGCGGGTAAGGCATTTTTCATGGAAAGCAAGCATGTTAATGTAAAATACGACACTTACCGCATTCGGAGCTCTCGAGGCGTTTGCGGATCGGCGCATAGTCGTCGATGCTGCCGCATTCTATCATGGCGAGGAGGAGCTCATTGAAAAAGTCTTTTGGTCTCGATATCTTTGAGGCGGACACCAGTGCCCCAAGCGACCGGTGAAGCGGTGGTCGAACTCCTAAGGTAGGCGAGGAGGCCATGAAGGGCCTCATAGTCGGTGTGGCTGGACAGGCCATGCACAGGAGCTACTTTGGCCTCGTCTGGCTAGTGGATGCATGCCCTGGGTGGATGTCATCAAGCGCTCCGCTTTGTATTGAAGGTGCTTTCGCCGGGCTCTTGCCCGCACAAAGGTGCAATGGGGCAGGTTGGATGCGAGAAGCTTCTCACGGACCCACCCGCCGGGCAAGGAGTATCGCGCTTCGAGATGTATTATAAAACTGTCTGAAGGGAGCCATAATATGCGGATGAGTGCCCCAAATGTAATCTTTGAGTGAATTTGCTATGTATTATCCTGCGCTGAAACTTTGTTTATGTGCGCGTTAAGCAACTTGTTTAATTTAAAATATTACCTTACATGCGGCCGTTTATAAAATCTGAGAGATGGCAAGTCGTTGGCTTCAGCGCCCGAAACCCACGAGTGTTGGGGTGTTAGGGATAAACTTGAGCACTCTTGTTCCCATTGTTGGGTCCATCGAGGAGGCACTCAACACAACGAACAAAGCAACCGGACTTATAATGCTTGAACACTCTCCTTAGCCATAGAATTCTATAATTTTTAATTTAGTGAAGCCCTGGTATTCGGAAGACCCGAATCCGAGGCGCTATCACGCCTTCATAGGACATTGTCGGGAACTTATTTCGAAGCGGCGTGAGTCTTTAAGGACCGAAAAAACCTCTTTAACAGCGACCAGTCTCTCGCCTTATCATGCCGATCAGTTTAGCTTTCTCCGAGGCGCTCGCCCGGCTCAACCAGGCGCAATCGCGATGGTTCTCCAGTGCCACCTTAGCCGCCAGAGCGGGCGTAAGGCACCAAAAGCGTGGGGCAGGAAAACCCAACTATTGACCCAAGAAATGATTGAGCGATTCATATAATGCTATAAGTTGAGGTGCCGCACTTGTGAAAGTGTTAGGACTTAACACACCATAGAATGGGAACATAAGCCCCGGTGTATTAGGCCGTACCAAAATATCTGGTGCAAGATGTCATATAATGAGCATATATATATAAAAGGTAATGCAATTGCGATCAAAAGGTGTTGCATTATTTATGAAAGAAAGTCTGCTAGTGGGCGGACTGATACAAATAGTCTTGATAAGCAAGGGATTTGGACTAAGTAAACATGTCCCCCTCGGGGATGAGCTGCGGACTTGGTGTACATAATCGAATTTAATGCTCGTAATTGAGACCACACGAGTGTTAAATGCGGCCTTCTTTAGTCCACATTGTTGCATCATGAGTCCGGCAGGTTCGCGCGCGGCGAGGCTTCAGTTAATGAGTCTTGTGTACATAAAGAAGAAAAATAATAATAAAAAGGGGGCACACTTGCGAGCCCCGGTGTGGTTGAACTGCACTCTGGGTCCGTTCGCGATCGTGCCCCCTCCCCATGCCCATGGTATCTCAAAGCGTAATGATGTCCGCGGAGTGTTATTCTTGTGATCATGCGCGGGCAAGGGTTGGGGCCGCATTGCTACGCGTGCTCTGATCGCGCCAGGTGGTCTTGGTTAGCTTTGCTCCGGGCGCGCTTTGCTATATCCGTCCTTTTGACGGCCGGACTCGAGAATTGCCTTAGAAGGCTGCTCTGTACTTCTGCCGCGAGCGCCGCTGTATGTTCCTCCGTTCGGAGGGAGCGTTCCGTATTCCCATTGACCGTGATGACTCCGCGAGGGCCTGGCATTTTGAGCTTTAGGTATGCATAATGCGGCACGCGTTGAATTTTGCAAACACGGTTCGTCCGGCAGGCGTGATAGCTGCGAAGCGGGACTATGTCGAAGATTAACTCTTCGCTCCGGAAATTATCCGGGGATCCGAAGACCACTTCCAGTGTGACTGAGCCTATGCAGTTGGCTTCCACTCCTGGTATGACACCTTTAAAGGTTGTCTTTGTAGGTTTAATCCTTGATGGGTCTATGCCCATTTTCGCCTTGTATCGATAAAGTAGGTTCGGGCTCGCCACCGTCCATCGGGACTCTTGTGAGTGGAACCCATCGGCGATTGGGTCTAAAACCAATGCGGCGAATCCGCCATGGCGTATGCTGGTCGTATGGTCTCTTGATCGAAAGTGATCGGACAAGAGGACCATGGGTTGAACTTTGGGGCGGCAGGCTCCATCGCATAGACGTCCCTTAGTCGCGTTCCTCTCCCTCTTGGGTATGTGGGTCACGTATATCATATTCACCGTCCGCACTTGTGGGGAAAACCCTTCATCCTCTGTTGTTCGTGGTCGGGTCTCTTCCTCGTCGTCATTGTTTAGCCCCTTGTCATTGTTTTCGGCAATTAACTTGCGGCCTGCTTGAACACCAACAGTCTCTATTAGTGTGGTTAGCTGGCTTTTAGAGGTGCCATGTATCGGCATAAGCGGTCAGTATTCGGTCCAGATTGGACGGACCGGAGTGGTTCTTTTGAATGGCTTCTTCCGCTGACGGGTTTAGAGCCTCGGAATCGGCATTGACTGCCGTATCCTCCTTATCGTCACCGTTAATCGCGGCGCTTGTTTTTGTTTCGGCGTGACTGCCGTTGTTGTCCTTAGTATCGGACTGCCAAAATTTTACGGAGATTGTTGCTGCGGGCTAGCCAGCTGTCCTCTCCAGCATAAGCGGGTCATTAACGATGTGAGGGCTGCCATGGATTTCGGCTTTTCCTGCCCAGTGCGGGCTAGCCATTCGTCCCGGATGTTATGTTTGAAGGCTCAAGGGCCTCTGCATCCGGACGATCGGCGATTTGGTTTTCTTTGTCAAGAACCGTGTCCAAAATTATGCGGCGATTAAATCGGCTGTTGAATGATGTGGCTTAGGTCATCGGCATCTGGTGGTCGCACATATGTGCCTTGGAAGTTGTCAAGGAATCGGCCTCAGGTCTTAACACCAATTGACTCTGTGGGCAAGCTGTTAAGCCAATGCCGAGCTGGTCCTTTAAGCTTGAGTGGGAGGTACTTGATGGCGTGGAGATCGTCGCCGTGGGCCATATGGATATGAAGAAGATAGTCTTGATCCAAACCGCTGGGTCTGTTGTGCCATCGTAAGATTCGATGTTCTGGGTTTAAACCCTTGAGGATCGATGATCCATTACTTCGTCGATGAAGCATAAGCGGGTGTCGCGGCGCCTCTGTATTGGCGATATCCGATGCAGCTCGAGAGAGCGCTGTCTGCTGTGTTCGGCCCGGCGGGTTATTGTATCGGTAGCGGCGGTATTAAATGCGTGGGTCGTAGGGCGCCCACGTGATCCGTAGATGGATCTGGATTGCCTTGCTTTGTCCTCCAATATGTCTCGCAAGTCCGGCGCGTTCCCTCTTGGCTTCGTACTTTTGGAGCGATGCCGGGGTATGGTCTTGGCTGGTGGCCTAGATGCCTCTCTGTCACGACCACGGGGTGGTCGGTCAGCCATATCGTGCGCTGGTGATGGAGGTATGTATGATTCCTCCTCTAATCGGGGGAGCAGCTTGCGTCTTGGGTAACTTTTGGAGGGGCGTTCGAGTTTATACTCTTCGGCCGCGAGGACCTCGGTCCATCGATCGGCCAGCAGGTCCTGATCTGCTTGGAGCTGTTGCTGCTTTTTCTTTAGGCTGTTTGCTGTGGCGATAAGCCTCCGCTTGAAGCGCTCTTGTTCGACGGGATCCTCAGGTACGACGAATTCATCATCGTTGAGGCTTGCTTCGTCTTCGGAGGGAGGCATATAGTTATGATCCTCAACCTCTTCATCTTCCGCCCTCTCATGAGGGCTTGCTTCTGCATCCTCCTGCGCTGAGTCTTGCTGGAGGGGATTGTCTTCGGCACTCTCTGGAGTATTATTATCTCTGTGCGGAATCTCCATTCTTCTTTGTGGCGGGATTTAAGCGGCGCCCGGCGGCGTCGGCGTTTGGGCTGCTTCTTTAGAGAATCTGCCTCCGCTGTTTCTTCGTCGTCCCCGTCTTTTGGGGTGTCCACCATGTATATGTCGTATGACGAGGTGGTCTTCCAGTGCCCTGTAGGCGCTGGTTCCTGTTTGTCTCCGGCATCGTCGTCCATAGCGTCGATGTCTTGAATCGTAGTCTAGCATGTCGGTTAGATAAATCGGCGGTGGCTACAAAGTGGGTGGTGGGTGGGCTCTGAATTTCGTCGTCCGTACCCCAACCATCCTGGCCATAGTCCGGCCAGGACTCTCCTGATAACGAGAGATGCTTTAGTGAATTCAGGATATTGCCAAAAGGCGAGTATTGAAAGATGTCCGCGGTGGTGAATTCCATAACCGGCGCCCAATCCGGATCGATTGGTAGGGGCGCAGGAGGTTCGAAGTCCGGCGAGAAGTCCGGCGCCTCGGGATCACGAGTTTCGCAGGGGACAAGATCAGTATTCGGCTCCATCACCGTGGATGTTGAAGCCCCCGGGGCGTCGTCTACCCACCAGCCCTCGACCTGGGCGATCGGCTCCGGGCTAATGGCCGAAGCGGATCGTCTTGCGACCACCAAGGCCTTGACCGGTGGCGAGCTATATCATGCCCATCGTCCACAGTCTGGCGGCGCTTGGCGTGGCTCGAGTCCGTCGAAGATCAAGTCTCCGCGGACATCGGCCGTGAAGTTTAAGCTTCAAATCTGACTGGCGGCGGGCGTAGCTTCGATCTGCTCGGATGGCCAAGTGAATTGGCCCTTGATCGGCCGCCCGAATATGAAGATCTGTCCGGGGAAAAGTCTCACCACTGGACAGCGTTGTTGGTTGAAGATGCCATCAAGCCTATCGGTGGCGACACGGAGGAACTCTCAATGAAAGCACCAATGTCGGTGTCAAAACCGGCGGATCTCGGGTAGGGGTCCCGGCTGTGCGTCTCTGGCAGATGGTAACAGGAGGCGAAGGACACGATGTTTTACCGGTGCAGGCCCTCTTGATGGAGGTAAAACCCTCGTCCTGCTTGATTAATATTGATGATATGGGTAGTACAAGAGTGGTTCTACCACGAGATCAAGGAGGCTAAACCTAGAAGCTAGCCTATGGTATGATTGTTGTAATGTATGTTGTCCTCACGGACTAAAGCCCTCCGGTTTATATAGACACGGAGGAGGCTAGGGTTATTACGATGTCGGTTACAATGGTAGGAGATCTACATATCCGTATTGCCAAGCTTGCCTTCAACGCCAAGGAAAGTCCCATCCGGACACGGGACAGAGTCTTCAATCTTGTATCTTCGTAGTCTTGGAGTCCGGCGGATAATGATAGTCCGGCTATCCGGACACCCCCTAGTCCAGGACTCCCTCAGACGTCATGTCCCCCGGGTCAACATTGTCCTTGTAAAACTTCAATTCCTCTGTTGCACAGATAGAATCAGCGTAGGCAACATCACCTTCTTCACATTCCAGGGCTATCTTCTAACTCCCATGTACAGTGATGGTTCCTTTATAACCCGGCATCTTGAGCTGTAGATAAACATAACACGACCGCGCCATGAACTTGGCTAAGCCGGCCATCCAAACAGAGCGTGGTACGGGATCCTGATTTTGACCACTTCAAAGGTTAACTTCTCAGCCCTGGAGTCATGCTCGTCTCCAAAGGCCACCTCCAGCTCAATCTTACCCACCGGGTACGCCGATTTACCATGCACCACTCCATGGAAAACAGTGTTGGATGTCTTAAGATTTTTGTCAGTCAACCCCATGCGACGAAAAGTCTCATAATAAAGGATGTTGATGCTACTGCCTCCATCCATGAGCTGCCACCACCAAGGCCAAATGACCCGGATTGTCAACCCAGGGAGGGTGATCCTCTCTACTCCACAGAATAGGCTGCTCAGACCATCGCAAGTAACGAGGAACTGCCGGCTCAACAGCGTTCACAACTGTCGGTGTCAAAACCGGCGGATCTTGGGTAGGGGGTCCTGAACAGTGCGTCTAGGCGGATGGTAACAGGAGACGAGGGACACGATGTTTTTACCCAGGTTGGGCCCTCTCGATGGAGGTAAAACCCTACGTCTGCTTGATTAATATTGATGATATAGGTAGTACAAGAGTGGATCTACCACAAGATCAAGGAGGCTAAACCTAGAAGCTAGCCTATGGTATGATTGTTGTAATGTATGTTGTCCTACGGACTAAAGCCCTTCGGTTTATATAGACACGGAGGAGGCTAGGGTTACAGTCGGTTACAATGGTAGGAGATCTACATATCCGTATCGCCAAGCTTGCCTTCCACGCCAAGGAAAGTCCCATCCGGACACGGGACGAAGTCTTCAATCTTGTATCTTCGTAGTCTTGGAGTCCGGCGGATAATGATAGTCCGGCTGTCCAGACACCCCCTAGTCCAGGACTCCCTCAGTAGCCCTTGAACCAGGCTTCAATGACGATTAGTCCTGCGCGCATAATGTTCGGCGTTGCAAGGCGGGTTCCTCCCTTGAATAATCCAGAGAAGATCATGAACACCAGGATAGTGTCCGGCTCTGCAAAATAAATTCCACATTCCACCGTAGAGAGAATAAAATATACACTAGCTCAATCTGCTGACGTATTATGCGGCGTGACATCACATCGTGGCCAAGCCACTGTTTGAATCGTTTTTTACTATACCGCCTCAGCACGTTTAGCGAAGCGGTTTCCTTGGCACGTGTTGTCGAAGCAGAGATCGTGTCCCCCTTATTCCGGGATTCACATCAATACGTGCGTGGGTAACCCAACCGTTCCCGTCGCCACGCCTCCTCTATCGAAGGTGAATCCCAAACGGTCATGGAGACGGCTCTTGGTATTTTTTCCTCTTTATAAAAAGACCAAGGCTTGTCCTTGTTCTTCAATCTCGCATCGAATCTCCTCCTCGCTCCCAGTTCCAACACGAGCCTCAGATTGGCGCTTGGATCCTCAACCATGTCGGCTCCGACCTCCGGGGCGGTGGATGCCCTCCTCCGTCACGGAGGAGGACATAATGAATTACGTGAGGCCAAGTACAGGCCACGAGGTTTCGCACAGTTGCCGCCCAAGGGCAGGCCGTCACCTGCCCCGAGCCAGTGAGTTCGTTGTCTTCGTATCCCACCTCCGTCGGGGTTTAGGCTTCCAGCGGACCCCTTTGTGAGAGGGCTCATGTTCTACTATGGGCTGGACTTTCACGACTTGGCTCGAGTCCATCCTCCATATCTCCGCATTCATTATCGTCTGCGAAGCCTTCCTCCGCGTCCTCCCCACCGTCCTGTAGCTGAAGACCTTCAAGGTGGAGCGAAGATGATCGAGGCGTCAAGAGGAGGCGGCAGGCGGCCATAAGCAAAAGGCCGATGCCCGTGGCCGAGGTTCCTTCAAGAGGAACTTCGGACTGTGGCAACAGAGGTGGTTCTATATCACCGCTCCAAAGGGCGGCGAGCAAAAGCCGCCGCCTTCATTCCGCCGGGACCTCCACGCCGGTGATGTCGTGGGTCGACCAAGGAGCTCAATTTGGGGCCGTCGAAGCGTGCCCTCACTGCGGGCGGATTCGAGACCTCCAATCGAGGGAGATCGACCTGATCGTGGTGATGCAGGTTATGTTAATCGGGCATCTTACGCCCCTTAGCGCCGTCCTCTCCGTCTATGGGAGTTCAACCGGAGGGACCTCGGATTCTCCAACACTTTATGGGTGCGACACCGTGGAGATGTACAAGTTGTTCTTGGACCGCGGTGGCGTGTCGGAATTAGCCGAGGGCGCAGGCCTAAGCGCAATCGCCGGATACTCGGGTAAATAGCTCGAGTCTAGACATTACATTTATCGCCTTTCGAGTTCGCCTCTGACCCATCACTCTTCACAGGAATGGGTGGCGCGATCAAGGCTGATAAGGTGTCCGGCCCCGCTCCCAGAGACCGCACTGGAGCTCGTGCTGGTCAGAATGTTGGAGGTCGCACCCACAGAAGGGGGCGAAGGGGAAATAGAAGAGCTAATATTTTGCCCAAAGGGACGTCTGAGGGGGGAGTCAAGAACCCCTCCCTCTAGGGGGAGAAGAGGACCGCCTCCGAGGATCCGGAGGCCAAAGCCCCTAAGCGTGGGAAGAGATCTTCACCGGGGGGGTCTGGCGCCCGGAAAGAATCCGGACGCACAATCATCGCCAAAGGATCAGCCCTCCAGCGAGCCGTGAGTATGAAAGAGGGAGTTAATTAGAAAGGAAATACCTTCATTTGTGCTTCTGTGGGTAACCGAAATATATATATTGCAGTTCGGATCTGCAGCCTTCTCAGATGAGTTCTTCTTTGGGGGACCTTCTTCCGGAGAAGATGGAGAGCGAAACGCCTCCGTCAGCAGCACCGTCAGATAAGGCAGGCGAGCCTGAAGTATCATCACGAAGGGTCTCCCCGAGTCCGGAGGGGCCAGAGAGTTCTGCACCCACTAGTATCCGGCCGGGAGAACTGAAGAATCTGCTTGAGAGGTCGTCTATTTCAGAAGATCACCGTGCGTTGATGCGTAGGGTGATTGGAAGGATTTCGTCCGCCGAGAGCGGGTTGCGTAATGCTGCCATGGGTTTGCTGGCGGGATTTGAGGTATGCGAGAATGACGCACCCTTTTGTCTTTTAACAGTTTTCCACATAAAAAATCGCCCTGTATAGATAGTAGCCCCTGGGACTCGGTAGGTTGTCGGGAACGACAGCGTGCCGTGGATCGAAATCGCAAGTAATGAATGCCGCCATTCCTATGCAGGTGGCGGATAGTCCGAGGGCTAGCCGGACTAGTGAGTTTGCCGAGTTAAGTTGGCAACTTGACGTGGCGGATGCGGACATCGCACTTGTCAACTGGCGACTTGACGAGTCGCAAGGTAAATGAGTTCTCCGCAGTCGCTTTATTTAAGGGGGTCAAAGCCCTCCTCTGATAAATTTTATGCTGTTGTACAGACGGTGCTGCTGCTGTGGAGAACCTCCGGGACGAACTTGCTCGAGCTAAGGAGCAAGCCCGAAGGAGTGACGCGGCTGCCTCGAGGGCGGCCGAGGAGTTGAAAGCGAAAGGGCTGCGCCTGATCAAAGCGAGGCGAGGTGGCGAATTGGCCATGAAAATAAAGGATGCTGCCGACCGCAATGAGGCTCTTGAAAAGGGCGCTTATCGGGCGGGAAGACCTGAAAAAGGCCACCGCGAAGCCAAGGATGCCCGTTACATGTCACGGGCTATGAAGGAGGAACTGCGCCGGGCGGAGATATCGTGGCTGGCAAGCCATTCCTGCTCGTCGCCGGTTTATGGATGGAAAGTATGCTCAATTTGGCGGTGTGGAGTCCGGAGGATCCGTATATGGATTTAGCGCAAGTCGCGGTGATGCCGTTGAGCACTTCCGGAGCCAGGAGGATCACAAGACGGAAGAGATGTACTGGTCTCAATTCCATAGTCCAGACCGCTCACTTTCGTTGACAGACCGGTTGGCCGAATGGGCCGAGCTAAATAGATTGTCCGGACTTGCCATGACTAACATCGTGGCCCATGTCTGGCCAGAGAGGCCCAAGGCGACAAGCTACTTCGGCTTACTGCAGCAATTCCTTGGAGCGGTGCCGCACATAAAGGAGATGAAGCGGTCGGCTGCATCGAGGGCGCGCGGATGGCTCTTGCCCGTGTGAAGGCGCATTGTCCGGGGATGGATGCCACCGCTGTTGCCGCCCAGGGGTCGGACAAAAGCCGGCTCCCCGCCGAGCACTATTTCGGGGAAGTTATGCGTGGCGCTCGTGTAATAGAGCCGCAGTGCTCGAAAAATGTCACGTTCAAATGAACGTATTAGCTTGTAAAATGATGATTATGCTATAGCTGCTTTTTATACTTGTGCGTCCCAAGTAGTAAAACTTCTCTGTCTTGCCGTTCGTATACATTTGTATAACGAAAGATTGCGTCTTGACTTCAGCCCCCCGCAGTGTCTTGGGGTGTTCTAAAAATAACGCGTTTTCACACTTAATCCGGCGTCTCGGTCTGTTTAAGGAGGTGGTAGCGTAGTGAGCGAGGCAATCGACTATAATGCTTAATCACTTTCACTTAGCGGTGGAGCTCGAGGGTGGGGCTACGATATAGCCTGGTGGCACCGCACATGTCGAATTCGAGTGCGTATGTGCTGACCGGAAGCAGTCCTCCGTCAGCGAAATTCTAAACATTCGGTAGTCGATCGAGTGGTTGACCAGTCTCTCATTTGTATCATGCCAGTCAGTTTTGGCTTTCTCTCTTGAGGTGCTCGCCCATTAAGGCTGGGGACAATCGCGATAGTTCTCCTGGTGCCGCGTTAGCGGTGATCTGAGCGTAAGGCAGCAAAACACGAGCCGGGCAAACCCAACATTTGACCAAAGACATGATTCGGAGCTGATGCATATAATGCCTAACTCAAGATGCCAAACACTCCCTAAGGTGTTCGGTCTTTTACAATAATGGGCAGAATGATGCCCTAAGCCCCTAGTGTCCAGGTACAGGCATGGTCTTCTGACGCGGCCGATGCCAAAACGTCAGGCTCCTCTTTGGCTATAGGAAGAAACCAAGGGAGAATAACAACAAGAGACAGTAAAAAAGGTTTACGCAGGTCTTAATCTGAAAAGAATCCTCTAGCGGGTTCCTCGCACGCGTCTGCGCTGTGTCTCCGTTGTGCCGTTATCTGGGCGGGTATGCACGTTGTTCATCTGTAAAAAGAAAGGAACGTTTAGTTTGAAAACAATTCGTGCAAAAAATATGTGTTAAAGAAGAAATATAAATAATTAAGGCGGGGTTTATATGAACCCGCGGTTGTTTGTGCGCGCAGCCCCCTGTGAAGAGGTATGCGGCTAGGGGCCCTAACTTTCTTTGAGGCGGATTCGTCTATCGAGTCCGGGGTCTTTAAGTGACCCTCGCACTAAAATGGCGCCACGCGGACCGTGCATCTTGAGTGTAAGAGGCGGCGTAATGCGGTATGGCGTTGAAGCGGACAAAAGCCTTTTCGACCGAAAGTGCTTGATATTCACTTTCAAATGGGGCGATGTGAAAAATTAATTTTTCGCGTCGAAAATTGTTCGATGGTCGAACCGACTTCTAGTAATATGGAGCCTGTGCACTTGGCGTAAGGGCTGGCGTCACTCCTTTGAAGGAAGTGCGGTCGTGTGTCGATTTTGGTGGGGTCTATCCCCATCCTTCGGATTAATGTTTGAGTCAGCAGGTTTAAGTCGCTGCCTCCGTCCATTAGGGCGTTAGTAAGTGTAATCCGTCTATTATGGGATTCAATATCGAGTCCGTCCAGCGTTTGACGCTTACGGAATAGTCGGTGGTGAAAGTGATTGGCTTTGATATCCGATCTCTACGGTTTGCTGGGTTGGACGCGCGATGCTCTTTTAGAAAGTGCCGCCTTGTTTTCCGTATTATCACACGAAGTGAGTTTCTGTTTTGACCCCTTGTGGGAAAGTCTTTTGTTTTCGGTGCTCTGCTGGTTGGGTTTATCTTCTTAAGCTTGACGCGTCGAGCCTTGTGTTCGGCATTTAGTCGGCGGACTGTTTAAAACCCAACAATCCACGTGGGTGTGATTTGCGAGCCTTCCGGGGAAGTCTTGTGGATTTGACATATCCGACCCAAAATCTTGTTTAAGTTGGACGATTAAATCCTTTGTCATCCTTAAGAGGTTGTGTTTTGTTGTTGGGCGCGAGCTTTTGAATCCGGCGTTGACTGCCGTGCTCTTTGGGCTTTTCTCTTTATTCGGCGCTGCTCTTTTCTGCGCCGTGATTTTCCGTTCCATCTCTTATCTCGGATGTACTTGGGTCGTTGGTGCTGCATCTTGCTAGCCAGCTATCTTCTCCGCTTGAAGCGGGTCATGAGGCTTGTTAGTGCGGACATTGTCCTCGGTTTCTCTTGGCCGAGGTGCCTGGCAAGCCATTCGTCTCGGACATTATGCTTGAAAGCTGCTAAGGCTTCGGCATCCGGATAGTCGACTATTTGGTTCTTTTTGGTAAGGAACCTGTTCCAGAATTTTCGTGCCGACTCTCCGGGCTGTTGAGTTATATGACTTAGATCGTCTGCATCCGGAGGGCGGACGTAAGTCCCTTGAAAATTTGCTCGCGCATCCTCGAGCTCTTCCCAACTTCCAACAGTGTTTTGGTAGGCTTTTAAGCCAATGACGGGCTGGCCCTTTGAGCTTGAGGGTAGGTATTTTATGGCGTGGAGATCGTCTCCTCGGCCATGTGTATATCGATATATAATCTTCTATCCAGACTCTGGTTACATTGTTCCATCGTGAGCCTCTATGTTTATGGGTTTAAATCCTGCTGGGAATACATGGTCCAGCACCTCATCGGTGAAGCATAGTGGGTGTCTGGCGCCCTGTATTTGTGTGTGCCGCCATCATCGGACAATTGACGTGTTGCCTTGCTTCTTGGGGCCTTACGCTTTGGCCGTAGATGGACTGGCTGGGCCATCTATCCTTCAAGGTCGTTGGTAGGTTTATGTGTGGCGCCCTTGATCGAATTTGGCCTATCATCGGCCGTCTATCCAACCAGGCAGCCCCTTTATTTTTGGACGGTGGAGGCTCTATGACCTCCTCGTCGAATTCTGGTAGCAGCTTGCGCTTCGGGTAGCTCTTTGATTGGCGGCCATTGCCGTACTTATCTGCGGTTTTGAGCACTTTGCTCCATCTCATTCTGAGTGTGTCTTCCGCTGTTTTGAGCCTCCATTTTTCCTTCTTCAGGCTTCTTGCAGTACTGACGAGTCTTTTCCGAAGGTTCTTGCTCTCCGGCGACGTGTCTAGCATGAGGTCGTCCGGGCTGTTGTTTTCACCGGGCCTGGACTGATTATCTGACTCGTCATGTTCGGACGGTTGCTTATCTGCATGTTCGTCGTCCGTTTGTGAGCCCTGCCGTATTGCGGGCTCCTTGGGTGCGTTGTTGTCGTCGAGGCGGGACTTAGGGCGGCGTCTGCGCCGCCGTTTTGATCGTTTATCGGCGGGGTCATCTTCTGCCGCGGCCCGTTGGTCCTCGTTATCGCTCTCCTTTGGGGTGTCCACCATATAAATGTCATGCGACGAGGTGGTCCTCCCGTGCTTTATAAGCTTTGTTTTTTGTTCGTCTCCGGCATCGTCGTCCATAGCGTCGATGTCTTCGGAGTCGTAGTCTAGCATGTCGGTTAGATCGTCGACAGTGGCTACAAAGTGGGTGGTGGGTGGGTTCTGAATTTCTTTGTCGTCCATACCCCAACCATCCTGGCCATAGTCCGGCCAGGACTCTCCTGATAACGAGAGATGCTTTAGTGAATTCAGGATATCGCCGAAAGGCGAGTATTGGAAGATGTCCGCGGCGGTGAATTCCATAACCGGCGCCCAATCCGGATCGATTGGTAGGGGCGCGGGAGGTTCGGAGTCCGGCAAGGAGTCCGGCGTCTCGGAATCACGAGTTTCGCAGGGGACAAGATTAGTGTTCGGCTCCATCGTCGTGGATGTTAAAGCCCCCAGGGCGGCGTCTATCCACCGGCCCTCGATCTGGGCGATCGGCTCCGGGCTAATGGCCGAAGCGGATCCGTGTGCGGCCACCAAGGCACTGTTCGGTGGTAGAGCTAGATCATGCCCGTCGTCACAGTGCGGCGCGCTTGGCTGTGGCTCGCGTCCGTCGAAGATCAAGTTGAAGGAAATATGCCCTAGAGGCAATAATAAAGTTATTATTTATTTCCTTATTTCATGATAAATGTTTATTATTCATGCTAGAATTGTATTAACCGGAAACATAATACATGTGTGAATACATAGACAAACATAGTGTCACTAGTATGCCTCTACTTGACTAGCTTGTTAATCAAAGATGGTTATGTTTCCTGACCATGAACAAGGAGTTGTTATTTGATTAACAAGGTCACATCATTAGTTGAATGATCTGATTGACATGACCCATTCCATTAGCTTAGCACCCGATCGTTTAGTATGTTGCTATTGCTTTTATCCATGACTTATACATGTTCCTATAACTATGAGATTATGCAACTCCGTTTGCGGAGGAACACTTTGGTACTACCAAGCGTCTAGCGTAATCGGGTGATTATAAAGGAGTACTACAGGTGTCTCCAAAGGCAGATGTTGGGTTGGCGTATTCGAGATTAGGATTTGTCACTCCGATTGTCGGAGAGGTATCTCTGGGCCCTCTCGGTAATGCACATCACTTAAGCCTTGCAAGCATTACAACTAATGAGTTAGTTGTGAGATGATGTATTATAGAACGAGTAAAGAGACTTGCTGGTAACGAGATTGAACTAGGTATTGGATACCGACGATCGAATCTCGGGCAAGTAACATACCGATGACAAAGGAACAACGTATGTTGTTATGCGGTCGACCGATAAAGATCTTCGTAGAATATGTAGGAGCCAATATGGGCATCCAGGTCGCGCTATTGGTTATTGACCGGAGGCGTGTCTCGGTCATGTCTACATTGTTCTCGAACCGTAGGGTCCGCAGCTTAAGGTTTCGATGGCGGTTATATTATGAGTTTATGAGTTTTGATGTACGAAGGAGTTGAGTCCGGATGAGACCGGGGACATGACGAGGAGTCTCGAAATGGTCGAGACATAAAGATTGATATATTGGAAGCCTATGTTTGGAGTTCGAATGGTTCGGTGAAAACAGAATTCTGAGTCTGGGAGGTTACGGAAACCCCGGGGTAAATGGGCCTCGATGGGCCTCGAGGGAGAAGAGGAGGGGCGGCCAGGAGGTGGCGCGCCCTCTCCCCCAGTCCGAATAGGACAAGGAGGGGGCAGCGCCCCTCTCCTCTTCCCCTCCCCCAATCCTATTCCAACTAGGAGGGGGGAGTCCTACTCCGGTGGGAGTAGGACTCCTCGGCAGCGCCTCTCTAGGGCGGCCGGCCTCCCCCTCCCTCCTTTATATCACGGGGCAGGGGGCACCCTAGAACACACAAGTTTGATCTACGGATCGTTCCTTAGCCGTGTGCGGTGCCCCCTCCACCATATTCCACCTCGGTCATACCGTCGCGAAGATTAGGCGAAGCCTGCGCGGTGAAACATCAAGATCGTCACCACGCCGTCGTCTTGACGGAACTCTCCCTCGACACTCGGCTGGATCGAGTCGAGGGCGTCATCGAGCTGTCGTGTGTCAAGAACTCGGGCGCCGGATGCTGGCGCCGGGATCGGTCGGATCGCGAGGAGAGCGTCGACTACTTCCTCTACGTTGTGATCGCTTCGCTTCAGGTCACGAGTGCGTAGACAGCACTCTCCCTCTCGTTGCTATGCATCACCATGATCTTGCGTGTGCGTAGGAAATTTTTGAAATTACTCGTTCCCCAACAGTGGCATCGAGCCTAGGTTTTTATGGTTTGATGTTTTGCACGAGTAGAACACAAGTGAGTTGTGGGCGATACAAGTCATACTACCTACCAGCATGTCATACTTTGGTTCAGCGGTATTGTGAGATGAAGCGGCCCGGACCGACATTACGCGTACGCTTACGCGAGACTGGTTTCACCGCTGCGAGCACTCGTTGCTTAAAGGTGACTGGTGGGTGCTGTCTCTCTCACTTTAGTTGAACCGAAAGTGTGGCTCGCCCGGTCCTTGAGAAGGTTAAACGGAGTCTATTTGACGAAATATCGTTGTGGTTTTGATGCGTGGGTGAGACTGGTTCTTGCTTAAGCCCGTAGCAGCCACGTAAAATTTGCAACAACAAAGTAGAGGGCGTCTAACTTGTTTTTGCAGGGCATGTTGTGATGTGATATGGTCAAGGCGTGATGCTATATTTTATTGTATGAGATGATCATGTTTTGTAACGAAGTTATCGGCAATCGGCTGGAGCCATATGGTTGTCGCTTTATTGTATGCAATGCAATCGCCCTGTAATGCTTTACTTTATCACTAAGCGGTAGCGATAGTCGTAGAAGCATAAGATTGGCGAGACGACAACGATGCTACGATGGAGATCAAGGTGTCGCGCTGGTGACGATGGTCATCATGGTGTTGCTGCAAGATGGAGATCATGAAGCACAAGATGATGATGACCATATCATATCACTTATATTGATTTGCATGTGATGTTTATCCTTTATGCATCTTATCTTGCTTTGATTGACGGTAGCATTATAAGATGATCTCTCACTAAATTATCAAGAAGTGTTCTCCCAGTATGCACCGTTGCCAAAGTTAAATCGTGCCCGGACACCACGTGATGATCGGGTGTGATAAGCTCTCGTCCATCTACAACGGGTGCAAGCCAGTTTTGCACACTTGAATACTCGGGTTATACTTGACGAGCCTAGCATATGCAGATATGGCCTCGGAACACGGAGACCGAAAGGTCGGCGTGAATCATATAGTAGATATGATCAACATAAGATGTTCACCATTGAAAACTACTCCATCTCACGTGATGATCGGTTATGGTTTAGTTGATTTGGATCACGTGATCACTTAGATGACTAGAGAGATGTCTATCTAAGTGGGAGTTCTTAAGTAATATGATTAATTGAACTTAAATTTATCATGAACTTAGTCCTGGTAGTATTTTGCAAATTATGTTGTAAGATCAATAGCTTGCGTTGTTGCTTTCATATGTTTATTTTGATATGTTCCTAGAAAATTGTGTTGAAAATGTTAGTAGCAATGATGCGGATTTGATCCGTGATCCGAGGTTTATCCTCATTGCTGCCTGAGAAGAATTATGTCCTTAATGCACCACTAGGTGACAGACCTATTCTCGGGCGGATGCGGGCGTTATGAGCGTTTGGCTAGCTCAATATGATGACTACTTGATAGTTTTGTGCACCATGCTTTATGGCTTAGAATCGGGACTTCAAAGATGTTTTGAACATCATGGACCATATGAGATGTTCCAGGAATTGAAGTTAATATTTCAAGCAAATACCGAGTTGAGAGATATGAAGTCTCCAACAAGTTCTATAGCTAAAAGATGGAGGAGAATCGCTCAACTAGTGAGCATGTGCTCAGATTATGCAGGTACTTCAATCGCTTGAATCAAGTGGGAGTTAATCTTCCGGATAAGATAGTGATTGATGAATTCTCTAGTCACCATCACCAAGTTAGTAGAACTTCGTGATGAACTATAGTATGCAAGGGATGCGAAAATGATTCCCGAGCTCTTCGTGATGTTGAAATCGACGAAGGTAGAAATCAAGAAAGAGCATCAAGTGTTGATGGTTGACAAGATCACTAGTTTCAAGAAAAGGGCAAAGGGAAAGAAAGGGAACTTCAAGTAGATTGACAAGCAAGTTGTCACTCCCACGAAGAAGCCCAAAGCTGAACCAAAGCTGAAACCGAAAGTCTTGACACTACAAAGGAAATGGTCCTTTGAAGCGGAACTGCCCTAAATATTTGGTGGATAAGAAGGATGGCAAAGTGAAAAAGGGTATATTTGATATACAGGTGTTTGATGTGTGCTTTACTAGTGTTTATAGCAACCCCTCGGTATTTGGTACTGGTTCAGTTGCTAAGAGTAGTAACTCGAAACAGGAGTTGCAGAATAAACATAAACTAGTTAAGAGTGAAGTGACGATGTGTGTTGAAAGTAGTTTCAAGATTGATATGATCATCATCGCACACTCCCTATACTTTCGGGATTAGTGTTGAACCTAAATAAATGTTATTTGGTGTTTGCGTTGAGCATGAATATGATTTGATCATGTTTATTGCAATACGGTTATTCATTTAAGTAAGAGAATAAGCTGTTATTCTGTTTACATGAATAAAACCTTATATGGTTACACACCCAATGAAAATGGTTCATTGGATCTCGATCGTAGTGATACACATATTCATAATATTGAAACCAAAAGATGCAAAGTTAATAATGATAGTGCAACTTATTTGTGGCACTGCCGTTTAGGTCATATTGGTGTAAAGCACATGAAGAAACTCCATCTTGATGGGATTTTGGAATCACTTGATTATGAATCACTTGATGCTTGCGAACCGTGCCTTTTGGGCAAGATGACTAAAACTCCGTTCTCGGAACAATGGAACAAGCTCTGACTTATTGGAAATAATACATACCGATGTATGCGATCCAATGAGTGTTGATGCTCGTGGCAAATATCGTTATTTTGACCTTCACAAGATGATTTGAGCGGATATGGGTATATCTACTTGATGAAACATAAGTCTGAAATAGTTGAAAGGTTCAAAGAATTTCAGAGTGAAGTGGAAAAATCATCGTGACAAGAAAATAAGGTTTCTACGATCGATCGCAGAGACAAATATTTGAGTTATGAGTTTGGTCTTCAATTAAAACAAAGTGGAATAGTTTCACAAATTCATGCCACGGAACACCACATCATAATGGTGTGTCCGAGCGTCATAACCGTACTTTATTGGATATAGTACAATCTATGATGTTTCTTACCGATTTACCAATATTGTTTTGGGGTTATGCATTAGAGACAGCTGCATTCACGTTAAAGGGCACCATCTAAATCCGTTGAGGCGACAACATATGAACTGTGGTTTAGCAAGAAACCCAAGTTGTCGTTTCTTAAAGTTTGGGGCTGCGATGCTTATGTGAAAAAGTTTCATCTGATAAGCTCGAACCCAAATCGAGAGTGCGTCTTCATAGAATACCCAAAAGAAATTGTTGGGTACACCTTCTATCACAGATCCGAAGGCAAGATATTCGTTGCTAAAAATGGATCCTTTCTAGAGAAGGAGTTTCTCTCGAAAGAAGTGAGTGGGAGGAAAGTAGAACTTGATAAGGTAATTGTACCTTCTCCCTTATTGGAAAATAGTTCATCACAGAAATCTGTTCCTGTGACTAATACACCAATTAGTAAGGAAGCTAATGATGATGATCATGTAACTTCAGATCAAGTTACTACCGAATCTCGTAGGTAAACCAGAGTGAGATCCGCACGAGTGAATGCGGTAATCCTGTTCGGAAGTCATGTAACTAGACCATGATGAACCTACGAACTATGAGGAAGCGATGATGAGCCCAGATTCGCGAAATGGCTTGAGGCCATGAAATCGAGATGAGATCCATGTATAAGAACAAAGTGTGGACTTTGGTGGAGTTGCCCGATGATCGGCAAGCCATAGAAAATAAATGGATCTTCAAGAGGAAGACGGACGCTGATAGTAGTGTTACTATCTACAAAGCTAGACTTGTCGAAAAAGTTTTTTTGACAAAGTTCAAGATGTTGAATACAATGAGATTTTCTCACTCGTATCGATGCTTAAAAGTCTGTCCGAATCATGTTAGCAATTGCCGCATTTTATGAAATCTGGCAAATGGATAAACAAAACTGCATTCCTTAATGGAGTTATTAAAGAAGAGTTGTATGTGATGCAACCAAGAGGTTTTGTCGATCCTAAAGGTGTTAACAAAATGTGCATCTATGGACTGGTGCAAGCATCTCGGAGTTGGAATATACGCTTTGATAAGTTGATCAAAGCATATAGTTTATCTGAGACTTGCGATGAAGCACGTATTTACTAGAAAGTGAGTGGGAGCACTACAGCATTTCGATAAGTATATGTGAATGACATATTGTAGATCGGAAATAATGTAGAATTATTCGCAAAGCATAAAGGAGTGTTTAAAAGGAGTTTTCCAAAGAAGGACCTCGGTGAAGCTACTTACATATTGAGCATCAAGATCTATAGAGATAGATCAAGGCGCTTGATAAGTTTTTCAATGAATACATACCTTGACAAGATTTTGAAGTAGTTCAAAATGGAGCAGTCAAAGAAAGAGTTCTTGCCTGTGTTACAAGGTGTGAAATTGAGTAAGACTCAAAACCCGACCACGGCAGAAGATAGAAAGAGAATGAAAGTCATTCCCTATGCCTTGGCCATAGGTTCTATAAAGTATGCCATCTTGTGTACCAGATCTATTGTATACCCCCTTGAGTTTGGCAAGGAGTACAATAGTGATCTAGGAGTAGATCATCTGGACAGCGGTCAAAATTATCCTTAGTGGAATAAGGATATGTTTCTCGATTATGGAAGTGACAAAAGGTTCGTAAGTAAGAGGCGTCGATGCAAGTTTTGACACCGATCTGGATGACTCTAAGTCTTAATCGGATACATATTGAAAGTGGGAGCAATTAGCTAGAGTAGCTCCGTGCGAGCATTGTAGACATAGAATATTTGCAAAATACATACGGCTCTGAATATGATAGACCCGTTGACTAAGATTCTCTCACAAGCAAAACATGATCACACCTTAGTACTCTTTGGGTGTTAATCACATAGCGATGTGAACTAGATTCTGAATCTAGTAAACCCTTTGGGAGTTGGTCACATGGCGATGTGAACTATGAGTGTTAATCACATGATGATGTGAACTATCGATGTTAATCACATGGTGATGTGATCTAGATTATTGACTCTAGTGCAAGTGGGAGCTGAAGGAAATATGCCCTAGAGGCAATAATAAAGTTATTATTTATTTCCTTATTTCATGATAAATGTTTATTATTCATGCTAGAATTGTATTAACCGGAAACATAATACATGTGTGAATACATAGACAAACATAGTGTCACTAGTATGCCTCTACTTGACTAGCTTGTTAATCAAAGATGGTTATGTTTCCTAACCATGAACAAGGAGTTGTTATTTGATTAACAAGGTCACATCATTAGTTGAATGATCGATTGACATGACCCATTCCATTAGCTTAGCACCCGATCGTTTAGTATGTTGCTATTGCTTTTATCCATGACTTATACATGTTCCTATAACTATGAGATTATGCAACTCCGTTTGCGGAGGAACACTTTGGTACTACCAAAGCGTCACAACGTAATCGGGTGATTATAAAGGAGTACTACAGGTGTCTCCAAAGGCGGATGTTGGGTTGGCGTATTCGAGATTAGGATTTGTCACTCCGATTGTCGGAGAGGTATCTCTGGGCCCTCTCGGTAATGCACATCACTTAAGCCTTGCAAGCATTACAACTAATGAGTTAGTTGTGAGATGATGTATTACTGAGCGAGTAAAGAGACTTGCGGTAGCGAGATTGAACTAGGTATTGGATACCGACGATCGAATCTCGGGCAAGTAACATACCGATGACAAATGGAACAACGTATGTTGTTATGCGGTCGACCGATAAAGATCTTCGTAGAATATGTAGGAGCCAATATGGGCATCCAGGTCCCGCTATTGGTTATTGACGGAGGCGTGTCTCGGTCATGTCTACATTGTTCTCGAACCGTAGGGACCCATGCGCTTAAGGTTTCGATGATAGTTATATTATGAGTTTATGAGTTTTGATGTACCGAAGGAGTTGAGTCCGGATGAGACCGGGGACATGACGAGGAGTCTCGAAATGGTCGAGACATAAAGATTGATATATTGGAAGCCTATGTTTGGAGTTGGAATGGTTCCGGCGAAAACAGAATTCTGGAGTACAGGGAGGTTACCGGAACCCCCCCGGGGGTAAATGGGCCTCAGTGGGCCTCGAGGGAGAAGAGGAGGGGCCGGCCAGGAGGTGGCCGCGCGCCCTCTCCCCCCCAGTCCGAATAGGACAAGGAGGGGTGGGGCGGCGCCCCCTCTCCTCTTCTCCCTCCCCCCAATCCTATTCCAACTAGGAAAGGGGGGGAGACTCCTCCCGGCGCGCCCTCTCTAGGCCGGCCGGCCTCCCCCCTCCCTCCTTTATATACGGGAGCAGGAGGGCACCCTAGAACACACAAGTTTGATCTACGGATCGTTCCTTAGCCATGTGCGGTGCCCCCCTCCACCATATTCCACCTCGGTCATACCGTCGCGAAGCTTAGGCGAAGCCCTGCGCCGGTGAAACATCAAGATCGTCACCACGCCGTCGTCTTGACGGAACTCTCCCTCGACACTCGGCTGGATCGGAGTATGAGGGACGTCATCGAGCTGTCGTGTGTCAAGAACTCGGGCGCCGGAGTATGCTGGCGCGGGATCGGTCGGATCGCGAGGAGAGCGTCGACTACTTCCTCTACGTTGTGATCGCTTCCGCCAGGTCTCACGAGGGTGCGAGACAACACTCTCCCTCTCGTTGCTATGCATCACCATGATCTTGCGTGTGCGTAGGAAATTTTTTGAAATTACTACGTTCCCCAACACAAGTCTCCGCGGGCATCGGCCGTGAAGTTTAAGCTTCCGAATCTGACCTGACGGCCAGGGGCATAGCTTTCAATCTGCTCCAGATGGCCAAGTGAATTGGCCCGCAGTGCGAAGCCGCCGAATATGAAGATCTGTCCGGGGAGAAAAGTCTCACCCTGGACAGCGTTGTTGGTTGAAGATGCCATCGAGCCTATCGGTGACGACACAGAGGAACTCTCAATGAAAGCACCAATGTCGGTGTCAAAACCGGCGGATCTCGGGTAGGGGGTCCCGAATAGTGCGTCTAGGCGGATGGTAACAGGAGACGAGGGACACGTTGTTTTTACCCAGGTTCGGGGCCTCTCGATGGAGGTAAAACCCTACGTCCTGCTTGATTAATATTGATGATATAGGTAGTACAAGAGTGGATCTACCACGAGATCAAGGAGGCTAAACCCTAGAAGCTAGCCTATGGTATGATTGTTGTAATGTATGTTGTCCTACGGACTAAAGCCCTTCGGTTTATATAGACACCGGAGGAGGCTAGGGTTACACAGAGTCGGTTACAATGTTAGGAGATCTACATATCCGTATCGCCAAGCTTGCCTTCCACGCCAAGGAAAGTCCCATCCGGACACGGGACGGAGTCTTCAATCTTGTATCTTCGTAGTCTTGGAGTCCGGCGGATAATGATAGTCCGGCTGTCCGGACACCCCCTAGTCCAGGACTCCCTCAACAACCCTCTTATGAAGCTTCTGGTCCCGTTTGCACAAACAGGTGGTAAACACATGATACTGACCACTATTCAGCTGCTTTGGATTACTCTGATATCTGGATTGCTGCTGCTGACCTCCCTGGCCAGATTGCTCGTTGTAACCACCCTGATTTCCTTGATTAAATCCGCCCTGATTACCTTGGGGGCCCTAGAAGTTGGAATTAGAACCGCCACCTTCATAACCTGGGCCATGAAAACCGCCTCCGCCTGAGCCGCTGCTCGGCCCATGATTGCTGTCAAACGCGTTAGAGTTTTTGAAAGCTTCAAGATCGTATAATCTTTCCAAAGGTGAGTGGCTGGATTCTCCTGCGTGCCATGCCTTGGACAGGGCTCATTTAGCAACTGCTCAAGAGTAGGACCTGACCCGCCAGACCGAGGAGGTGGCCTCCCCTTGCGTCGCTGATTGTTGCCCTGCGCATTGGTGTTAGTGCTACGTCTTGAGCTTGCGTTGGTTTTCCTTGAAGAGGAAAGGGTGATGCACCAATAGTAGCGTAAGTATTTCCCTCAATTTTTGAGAACCAAGGTATCAATCTAGTAGGAGGCTCCTCAAAAGTCCGACGCACCTACACAAACAAACAAAGAACTCGCAACCAACGCAATAAAGGGGTTGTCAATCCCTTCACGGCCACTTGCGAAAGTGAGATCTAATAGAGATAGTATGATAAGATAAATATATTTTCGGTATTTTATAATATAGATGCAAAAAGTAAAGATGCAAATAAAAGTAGATTGGAAGCAAATATGATAAGAGATAGACCCCGGGGCCATGGGTTTCACTAGTGGCTTCTCTCAAGATAGCATAAGTATTACGGTGGGTGATCAAATTACTGTCGAGGAATTGATAGAAAAGCGAATAATTCTGAGATTATCTAGGCATGACCATGTATATAGGCATCACGTCTATGACAAGTAGACCGACTCCTGCCTGGATCTACTACTATTACTCCACACATCGACCGACTCCTGCCTGCATCTAGAGTATTAAGTTCATAAGGATAGAGTAACGCCTTAAGCAAGATGACATGATGTAGAGGGATAAACTCATGCAATATGATATAAACCCATCTTTTTATCCTCGATGGCAACAATACAATACATGCCTTGCAACCCTTTCTGTCACTGGGTAAGGACACCATAAGATTGAGCCCAAAGCTAAGCACTTCTCCCATGGAAAGAAAGATCAATCTAGTAGGCCAAACCAAACTGATAATTCGAAGAGACTTGCAAAGATAACTCAATCATACATAAAAGAATTCAGAGACAATTCAAATATTATTCATAGATAAACTTGATCATAAACCCACAATTCATAAGATCTCGACAAACACACCGCAAAAAGAGTTTACATCAAATAGATCTCCACAAGAGAGGGGGAGAACATTGTATTGAGGTCCAAAAGGAGAGAAGAAGCCATCTAGCTAATAACTATGGACCCGTAGGTCTGTGGTAAACTACTCACAACTCATCGAAGGGTCTATGGTGTTGATGTAGAAGCCCTCCATGGTCGATTCCCCCTTCGGCAGAGCGCCGACAAAGGCTCCAAGATGGGATCTCGCAGATGCAGAAGGTTACGGCGGTGAAAATTGTGTTTTGTTGGCTCTCTGGATGTTTTTAGGGTACGTAGGCTTATATAGGAGGAAGAAGTACGTCGGTGGCTGCCCGAGGGGCCCACGAGACAGGGGCGCGCCCTGTATGGGGGGCTACCCTCGTGGCCGCCTCGGCTGCTTCTTGACTTGCACTCTAAGTCCTCTGGATCACGTTCGTTCCCAAAATCACGCCCCGGAAGGATTCATCCCGTTTGGACTCCATTTGATATTCCTTTTCTTCGAAATACCGAAATAGGCAAAAAAAAAACCCAGCAATACGGGCTGGGCCTCCGGTTAGTAGGTTAGTACCAAAAATGACATAATTGTGTAAAATAAAGCCAATAAACACCCAAAAGGGGTAATATAATAGCATGGAACAATCAAAAATTATAGATACGTTGGAGATGTATCAAGCAACCCCAAGCTTAATTCCTACTCATCCTCGAGTAGGTAAATGATAAAAAGAAATTTTTTTATGTGGAATGCTACCTAGCATAATTCTCAATGTAATTTTCTTTATTGTGGCATGAATGTTCAGATCCAAATGATTTAAAATAAAAGTTCATATTGATAAAAGAAATAGTAACACTTCAAGCATACTAATCAAAGTAATCATGTCTTCTCGAAATAACATGGCAAAAGAAAGTTCATCCCTACAAAATCATATAGTTAGGCTATGCTTCATTTTTGTCACACAAAGATGTTCCCAACTTCTATACCCCCGATGACAAGCCAAGCAATTGTTTCATACTTAAATAATCTCAAAAAATTCAACCTTCACGCAATACATGACTGTGAGCCATGGATATAGCACTATGGGTGGAATAGAATATGATGATGGGGATTGTGTGGAGAAGACAAAAAAGGAGAAAGTCTCACATTGACGACGATAATCAACTGGCTATGGAGATGCCCAGCAATTGATGTCAACATGAGGAGTAGGGATTGCCATGCAACAGATGCACTAGAGCTATAAATGAATGCTCAACAAAAGAAAACTAGTGGGTGTGCATCCAACTTGCTTGCTCGCGAAGACCTAGGGCATTTGAGGAAGCCCATCGTAGGAATATACAAGCCAAGTTCTATAATGAAAAATTCCCACTAGTATGAAAAAGACAACTTATGAGACTCACTATATGAAAAACATGGTGCTTCTTTGAAACACAATATATGAGACTCACTACATAAAGAACAAGGTGCTACTTTGAAGCACAAGTGTGGAAAAAGAGATAGTAACATTGCCCCTTTTCTTTTTTTTTCTTTTTTTTGGGCCTTTTTTTTGCCTTTTGTTTTATTTGGGCAATGCTCTAATAATGATGATCATCACGCTTCTATTGATTACAACCTATGAATTACAACTCGAAACTAGAACAAGATATGACTCTATATGAATGCCTCCGGCGGTGTACCGGGATGGTGCAACGAATCAAGAGTGACATGTATGAAAAATTATGCAGGGTGGCTTTGCCACAAATACGATGTCAACTACTTGATCATGCAATGGCAATATGACAAAAGTAAAGTATGTCATGATGATGATGAACGGAATGGTGGAAATTTACATGGCAATATATCTCGGAATGGCTATGGAAATGCCATAATAGGTAGGTATGGTGGCTGTTTTGAGGAAGATATAAGGAGGTTTATGTGTGATAGAGTGTATCATATCATGGGGTTTGGATGCACCGGCGAAGTTTGCACCAACTCTCACGGTGAGAAAGGGCAATGCACGATACCGAAGAGGCTAGAAATGGCGGAAAGGTAAAAGTGCGTATAATCCATGGACTCAACATTAGTCAAAAGAACTCATATACTTATTGCAAAAATTTAGAAGTTATCAAAAATCAAGCACTACGCGCATGCTCCTAGGGGGATAGATTGGTAGGAAAAAACCATCGCTCGTCCCCGACCGCCACCCATTAGGATGCACAAGCCAGGTACACTTCATGTTTCAAATTTGTTACACAACTTAAACCATACGTGCATGCTACGGGACTTGCTAACTTCAAATCTAGCATTCTTTAAATTCATAATCACCCAACTAGCATGACTTTAATACCACTACCTCCATATCTCAAAACAATTATCAAGTATCAAATTGATCATAGCATCCAATTCACTTCCTATGATAGTTTTTATTATACCCAACTTGGATGCCTACCATTCTAGGACCAATTTTATAACCATAGCAAATACCATGCTGTTCTAAAATACTCTCAAAATAATATAAGTGAAGCATGAGATACTAGCAATTTCTACAAAAATAAGCCACCGCCGTGCTCTAAAAGATATAATTGAAGCACTAGAGCAAAAACTACCAAGCTCAAAAGATATAAGTGAAGCACATAGAGTATTCTAGAAAATTCAATTCAAGTGGGCTTCTCCCAAAAGGTGTGTACACCAAGGATTATTGTGTTAAACTAAAAAGCAAAGACTAATATAATACACGACGCTCCAAGCAAAACACATATCATGTGGCGAATAAAAATATAGCTCCAAGTAAAGCTACCAATGAACGAAGACGAAAGAGGGGATGCCTTCCCGGGGCATCCCCAAGCTTAGGATTTTGGCTATCCTTGAATATCATGGTGTTCCATGGGCATCCCCAAGCTTAGGCTCTTGCCACTCCTTATTCCATAGTCCATAAAAGCTTTACCCAAAACTTGAAAACTTCACAACACAAAACTCAACAGGAAATCTTATAAGCTCCGTTAGTGAAAGAAAACAAAACCACCACATAAGGTACTGTAATGAACTCATTCTTTATTTATTTTGGTGTTAAACCTACTGTATTCCAACTTCTCTATGGTTTATAAACTATTTTACTAGCCATAGATGCATCAAAATAAGCAAACAACACACGAAAAACAGAATCTGTCAAAAACAGAACAATCTGTAGCAATCTATAACTAAAGCAAACTTCTGTAACTTTAAAAATCGTACCAAAATAGGAAGTCCTGGAAAATTTGTCTATTAATCATAATAAAAAAGAATAAATGCAAAAGCACGTTTCTGTGATTTAAAAAAACTAAATTCGTGCGTGCAAAGTTTCTGTTTTTCAGCAGAATCAAATCAATTATCATCATAGGTTATCATATAGGTTCTACTTGGCACAAACACTAATTAAAAGATAAAAACACATCTAAATAGAAGTTAGATGCAATATTTATTACTAAACAGGAACAAAAACAAAAAACACAAAGAAAATTAGGTTGCCTCCCAACTAGCGCTATCGTTTAACGCCCCTAGCTAGGCATAAAAGCGAAGATAGATCTAAGTAGTGCCATCTTTGGAACAAAATTCATAAGTACCCCGCATGATAGATTCATAAGGTAATTTGACTTTCTTTCTTGGAAAGTGCTCCATGCCTTTCTTTAATGGAAATTGCAATCTCATATTCCCTTCCTTCATATCAATAATCGCGCCAATCATTCTAAGGAAAGGTCTACCAAGAATAATAGGGCAAGAAAGATTGCAATCTATATCAAGAACGATAAAATCTACGGGCACCAAATTTCTTTTTGCAACAATGAGAACATCATTGATCCTTCCCATTGGATTTTTAATGGTGGAATCCGCAAGGTGCAAATTTAAAGAGCAATCATCAAGATCGTGGAAACCTAGAATATCACATAAAGTTTTCAGAATCGTGGAAACACTAGCACCCAAATCACACAAAGCAAAACACTCATGATCTTTAATTTTAATCTTTATAGTAGGGTACCACTCATCATTAAGTTTTCTAGGTATAGAAACTTCCAAATTAAGTTTTTCATCATAAGATTGCATCAAGACATCAACGATATGTTTGGTAAAAGCTTTATTTTGACTATAAGCATGAGGAGAATTAATAACAGATTGCAACAAGGAAATACAACCTTATAAAGAACAATTATCATAATCAAATTCCTTGAAATCCGAGATAGTGGGTTCAATACTATTTAAAGTCGTGACCTCTCTGTAGGATCGAAAGTATGTCTAGAGGGGGGGGGGTGATTAGACTACTTGACAATATAAAAATTCAGCCTTTTGATAAAGACAAGTTTTTGGCAAGTTCACAATGATGATCAAGTCAAGTATCACCCTACACATGCAATTCTAGAGTATAGGCAGCGGAAAGTAAATTGCACATGTAGTAAAGAGAGGTGGAGAAGAGCAAACGCAATTTGGAGACACGGAGATTTTTCTCGTGGTTCCGATAGGTGGTGCTATCGTCAATCCACGTTGATGGAGACTTCAACCCACGGAGGGTAATGGCTGCGAGAGTCCACGGAGGGCTCCACCCACGAAGGGTCCACGAAGAAGCAACCTTGTCTATGCCATCATGGCCACGCCCACGGAGGGCTAGCCTTACTCGGGTAGATCTTCACAAAGTAGGCGATCTCCTTGCCCTTACAAACTTCTTGGTTCAACTCCACATCTCGACGGAGGCTCCCAAGCGACACCTAACCAATCTAGGAGGCACCACCCTCCAAAAGGTAATAGATGGTGTTGATGATGATGAACTCCTTGCTCTTGTGCTTCAAATGATAATCTCCCCAACACTCAACTCTCCTCACTGATTTGGCTGTGGTGGAAGAAAGGATTGAGTGGAAAGCAACTTGGGAAGGCTAGAGATCAAGCTTCATATGGTGGGAGTGGAGCAACTTGATCTCAACACAAGGGTAGGTAGTTTTCTTCTCAGAAATGTAAGGTAGGAGTGGTAGTTCTTTCTGATGGCTCTCTCCCGAATGAAGAGGGGGTGGAGGGGTATTTATAGCCTCCACACAAAATCCAACCGTTACACACATTTGACCAATCTCGGTCAGACCGAAGTTGACAACTCGGTGAGACCGAAAGTTCAAATCATGTGAATGTTGGGATTTTCGGTGGGACCGAAAATACAATCTCGGTTAGTCCGATTCGTCCAAAGACTAGAGCTTGCCAATCTCGGTGGGACCGACTTTATCATCTCGGTGACACCGATTTGATGACAGAAGGTTACAGAAGCTTGGCAACTCAAGTTTCGGTGAGACCGAGTTCAGAATCGGAAAATCCGAAATTCTAGGGTTTGGCTATATGGCTGAGGTGGTTCATCTCGGTGTGACTGAGTTTAGGAAATCGGTGGGACCGAGATTACTTATGAGTGTATTATGGAAGTGAGAGTTGCTGATAGTTTAGGAGATATATCACTAAGCACTTTGAGCAACCAGATCATTAACATAACCTCATCCCCTTTTAATAGTATTGGCTTTCCTATGCACTCAATGTGATCTTGGATCACTAAACCAAAAATGGAGTCTTGAGCTTTTGCCAATGCTTGCCTTAGCATTTTGAGGGGTCCACATCTTCAGTCATTGCCATACCCATATCCTTGAACTTTCGAAATGATTCTCAAGAAACTATTAGTTCAATGATATATATGTTGTTATTAATTACCAAAACCACCCGGGATTAGTTGCACTTTCAATCTCCCCTTTTGGTAATTGATGACAACATATAGATCAAAGCTTCGACAAAGGATATAATCAATGAATAATATAAATCGCTTTGAGAAGTATGTGATAAGCAAGAGCTCCCCCTAAATTTGTGCATTATTTAAGATTTGCGTTTGAATGCAAATGCACAATCGATTAGGATCATGGGTCACTCTTCCATGTCACATACATCTTGGTGGAGCACACAAAATGATAAGAAAGAATAGCATGCACCCAATCACCAAGACATGAGTAAATGGTCATACAAGATATGAATAGCATATGATAAGCATTAAGCACACATTAAGGCATAGTACGACCAAGCACTCATCAAAGTAGAGCAAACGTAGTATCAAACACACGGAATGTCTCGAAAATCTCAAAAGTATCTCAAAAAGACCGCAAATGAACGAAAGAGCAAAAGCGCAAAGACAAAGCACTCTCTCTCTCGAAGTCCTATGATCTATACAATTTCTCCCCCTTTGGCAACAAGTTACCAAAAAGTTCGAAAGGTATAGAGCTAAGCGTCACTGGGGACTCTGCTGGCGGCTCCTGTCTGGGTTGATGGAGTTGATATGGCAGCATCTGCGAAGGCTTCAGCTGATGTCTGTGGAGCTGGAGGAGTGGTCACTGGAGCTGGAGCTGGAACTGATGGAGCTGTGGGAGGTGCTGAGGCTGTAGTCCTGGTGTCTGTCACTGGAATAGCAGCTGATCGAGGTCTTGTGGGAACCAGAGCAGTCTGTTCATAATCATCCTGGACTAGGTCATCCTGCATCTCACGCATGAGCTCTTCCTTCTCCCTCTTTGCTTCGTCGATATCTGCCTCAAGCTTGTTGACAGTGACTTGCACTTCAGTCAGCTTCACATCCCGAGCATGGATCTTGTCTTCAACAATCCTTTCAAGACTCTCCTGAGACTGTACAATGCTGGCCAGGCGTTGTTCAATCCTCTGGGTAGCTTCAAGGAGCTGCTCTCCAACACTCTTGGGTTTAGCTGCTGCTGCTGCTGCTTCCTTCTCAGCTTTAGCTTTCTTGGCAGCTTCAATCTTGGCTTGACCTTCAACTGACGTTGGGTCCTCCTCATCCATCACAACATCATTATCTTCATGCTCAGGCAAAGTGGCAAGTGTGGTCTATCCAACAAGTATGTGCCCGTGCCAAACTTGGCATTGATAAGCATCTGAATGTGCGGGCAAATCCACACGACCTCTTCGGTCACTGCAGTCCTCTTGATAGTCTCAACTATCAAATCCATCACCTTGAAAGGTGCCTTCTCATCAAGTATATGCAGCATGTTGATAGAGTACCCTCTGATCATGCGATGATCTCCAGACTTGGGCATCAAGGTATGCCTCAGAATAGTGTTTGTGGTAGGTAGACCTGCCTGGAGATGATATACTGAGCCGAGAATACCATAGACATCAACATCATCCTCTCTCTGCACTGGAGCATTCAGCAGTGCTGCCCATTCTTCAACAGTTGAAGAGAATCTTTGGCCTTCAGTCATCCATGTGATCTTTCCATCTGGATATAAATGAGCTGTGGCATAGAATTGCATTATCATCTCATCATTCCAATCTGTCAACTTTTGACCAACAAAATCTGCAACACCACATGCAGTGAAGCTCTCATGCACATGTGGAAAGAAGTCTCTGTGCTCTTCACTGTCAATGTATGCCCGATCAACATAGCGAGTGTACGCAACAATGGGCTTCTTGTCCATCAACCTGATCTCATAGAAGTCCTGCTGCTCTCTGGTGTGGAATATTGGATCTACAGCAGTTCTTCTCCTCACAGCATATGGATCAGCTTGTCTCCATAGCCTGAGACCTCTATCCTTTCTTTCCTTCATGTTTTCAGCTTGAGGATGAGCATCATTGTGAAGTGGCAGTTTCTAACGAAGTTTCAGCAAGACAGGTGCCTCATCATCTGACACAGCTGGTGGCACATCATCTTTCCTCTTCTCTGAAGCTGGGATGTTCCTGACAGTCTTCTTGGGCTTGGCAGCAGGCTTTGCTTGAGCTGCCTTTGCTGGAGCAGATGGCTTGGACTTAGAAGGGGCTCCAGCCCTGATGGCATCACCCATGAACGTAGACTTCTGAGGAGGAGGCTGGGGTGCTTCCTCATCCTCATCTTCCTCAGCTGCATCATCATGCACAATCCTCTTCCTCTTGGAAGTTTTCTTCACCTTGCTTGAAGTTTCCTCTTCCATACTCAGCTTCTTGGCAACAGTGGACTTCTTCACTTTTCTGGTGCCTTTCTTGGTTTGCTGCCCTTGATGCTCTTTGGCAACAACTTTTCTCTTTGGCTTGGAGGAGACCTCTTCCTCAGCAATGAAATCAGAATCTTCTTCATCGAGTTCCTCTTCTTTCGCCCTACGGTGGCTGCAGGAGGCAAACCACTTGGTGTGCTCCTCTCACCATCATCTGAAAAGCTGCTTGGCCTCGGGACTAGTGCCGCCTCGGAATATCAGCAATTGGTGACTCGGACCTGTTCGGCTGTCACGGCATCGACATGGCTAACAACCTGTGAATAGATTAGGTGTAGGCGAGTAGAAGAGTTATCACAAACTGCAGAAGATTTTGCAAAGAAATGAGTTCAAATTTCAGTTTTAGGTTTTCACAGAATGCATTTGGTCGGACCAAGTCTAAAATTCGTGAATCCAAGTGTTCAAACAGAAGCATTCACACCACTTTCGGTGGGACCGAAGTGGGTTTCGGTCCTGCCGAGAACACTAGGGTTTCACTAAATCCTCATTTCGGTCGCACCGATTTGCACAGCTCGGTTGGACCGAAGGTAAAGGTCAATGGCAGAGGCCAAATCGGTCATACCGAGAATGTAAAATCGGTCTCACCGAGATGTGTTCGGCGGAAACCTAACCCTAAAACTTTTACTCGAATCTCGTTCTAACGAACTAATCTGGTGTTAAGGAAGATCTCAAACGTGGCAAGATGCTAGGCAAACCAATCGTGCATAGAATCGGAGATGGGAGCACGAGAGGGATCGAAACTCACCCTAACTTGGTGGAGTTCCTCTACGGCGGCAACGGCGCGGAGAAGATGTCCGTTGACGGCGACGGAGACCTGCGGCGAGGGCGCACAGGCGACAACGGAGGCGATCCGGAGACCACGGCGGCGCAAAGAAGGGTGTGGGGCGAGGCGTTTTGAAGTAGAAATCAACGCGCGCGACCCTCGGAGTATATATATCCCTTTGCTGTCGGTGGGACCGAGTTGTAAAACTCGGTGGCACCGAGATGGATAACTGCTGGGCAGTTACACACTTCGGTCACGCCGAAAATTACAATTCGGTTTCACCGAGGTGAAAACCTAGATCAATCCAAGTGCTTTTGGTTTGACCGATGTTGAGTGGGTTGGTCTGACCGAAATCACTTAGAAGGTTTTCGAAGTTTAGCCTTTGACGAATCGGTGGCTCCGAGTGCTCCTCACTCGGTGGGTCCGAAAATGACTTGTTCAAAGTTTGTGATATAAGCATGAATAGAATTTGAGACAAGAAAGCATAGATAGCTAGGGGAGGAACTTAGGCATTCTTGTCCATCCATTTGGTCAGAAAAATCAAAACGACCAAAGCAACAAATGGATGTCCTTGAATGGATAAAATCATGCATCCAACATGCTCACACAATAAGATAGCAAATGAAATATGTGTCAAACATGCACAATCAAGACTCTAGCTACTATCACACAATTTGTCGATGACTAGGTCATCTATATATGAGTATATTGACTTAGGAGTCAAATGAGAACATTTGATCATAGGTCATACTCATCGTTTAAGCACAAGTGGGGTTACCACTTTTACATAAAGCATTGATGTGTTCACATCATTTGAAGATGCTTTAGCTCAATTCTTTAGAGCAAAGCTCCCCCTAGATGTGAGAACCCCTTTTAAAGGGTCAAACTAACCTTGGGTTGTCGTAGAAGACTTCATGTAGATGTTGAAGATGTGGATGCTCAGTGTTGATGAAGATCATCAAGAGTTGGGAGCAATCCTTTGGATTCGGGCACTTTCAATACCTACATGGGTTAGTCCCACAAGGAACAAACAAGGATATCCATGGACATAGATTGAAGTTCACAATTGATGATGTCCATGAAAGCAATGATTACCTTGTCCCTTGACTTACCAACAAGAGGGTTTGTGACTCCATGAACTAGTGCATAATGTGGAAGTTGATTGCACAAGTCCTTGCCAAAATGAATGTGAGTGAAGTATGTTGGCGGAGTCACCCTCAAGAACTCTCTAGTTCTTCTTCTTCGGGATCCACATCATCTTGATGGGAATCCTTGGGGTTGTAGTTGAGCTTGACGAAGTAGAACTTGACGTTTCCTTGGAACCCACTTGACCATGGCTTTAGGTGCTTCAATAAATGCATCAATCTCCTCTTGAAGCTTGTCCTTGCCTTTTAGCTTGTGGTCTTGTGGTGGAAGATCATCTTGAGCATGTTCCACATTGGAAGAACTAGGATCGTACTTCTCCTTTTGAGAAAGAAACTTTGGAGTGGGA
>JAHHZJ010003241.1:0-23763 GCA_021437245.1 Aegilops speltoides
AAGCACTAAGGCCGTTGGATGGACATCATTATGGTCCTTTGGGCTAGAATCGTGCATATTGACTAAGTTGACAAAGCCCTCCGTCCCGTCAACTTAGTAGGCCCTGAAGTCAGCCTGCCACTATCTTGGGTGGGTTAATAGGGAGTGTTCATTTTTGTGTCGCGTAATAAGGAGGCACTTCCTTGCGTGTGAAGATATAGGTGGTGGGTCAGAATTGTCGGTAGGCGATAGCGTTTTTTCGAAATCGAAAGATGCCTTCGGTGGGTCCCACGATGTCGAATTGGGCGAATCATTATTTTGCGTGTAATAAGGAGGCATTTCCTTGCGTGCGGCCGTGGACCCATTATCGGCCTCTCACGTACAATCCACTTCAGATGCATATCGATCGTTGACCAAGTTGACGAGGCAGCCCAGAGAGCACAGGCGGTGGTGTGGCGAGGCCTAGGAAAAACGACGCGGAGGCGAAGACTTCGTGATTGTTTCCCAGCGGGAAGAATGCAATGAGCGATGGTTTCTTGGTTAATCTGCCGTCGCCGGAGAATAACAACGGTGTGGGTGAGTAGAGGATGGCTGATGCAATGATGGAAATCTTGTGGGGCGGTGAGGCTGCTTGGCGGCCACCTGACGGCTTGGAGAAGGAGGAAGCGCGCAGTCCAGCGGCGCTTGTTTGGTTATTTGGAAGCGGGAAAAGGCGAGATTGAAGAAACACGGCGGCCGTTGGATGGACATCAACAAATCCTTTGCTTGTCGTCAACCTTTTTTAGGAAAGCCTCAAATCATGGAAAACATCATACAACCCATCTGCCATTATTTCTAATAATTTACAGCCCATTTGCTAATTCTTAAGGTTTTTGGAGCCCATATTCTTTGTTAGCATTACAGCCCATATTGTAGCACGATTTAAAAATTATCTGAAATTTTGCATATTTAGGTGCGGTCGAACTGTTTATAATCAAAATTTCCACTCACATTCAAACTGATTTTAAAAATAAATGTATATCAATATAAAATCCAACAAATTCTCCATATAAAAAATATAGTAATTTAAAATCTTGAAATGAAAAAATATATTTGAAACTAATTGCGGTTTGATGTGTTTTAAAATGTACAACCCATTTATCATTCTTGATAGGCCATTTTCTTGTGGCCAGCAGAATAAAAAGCTCCTCGTGATGAAAGATTTGCAGCCATGGGCTGACAAAGCGACAAAGTGGCAAATCACAAAAAAGCTGAGGCTGTGGCCCGTGGACAGTGTCGGCCTCTCACAATCTGATACTCTTAGGTGGAAATCGTTCCTTGACCATATTGACCACGCCCATGGAGAACACTCTGGCGGTGGAATGCAACGAGCCTAGGAAGGGGCGGACAGGCCGGGGAAGATCTTGGCGTTGGAAGCTATGTGGAGATGAATGGGGAGTTCCTTTGGTTCGGTAATGCGGTGCATTTGCAGCCATTCTTGGGGCGCACAGCCGGTGGGGAATGTGTGAGCGGTGAGACCTCCGTGGCAGCCACAATGACCACAGAAGGCGGGGGCATGCGGCCTGTGGCTGGCATTGCTTTGGCGGTGGAGCAAAGAGACCGAGAGGTTGAAGAAGCACTTCTGACCGTTGGATGGACATCGTGCGGTCACTAGAGCTAGAATCATTCATATTGACTAAGTTGACAAAGCCCTTGGCCCACGTCGACTTAGTAGGCCCTAAGACGACCTCCGCCAAGGTGGGTCCCGACTAGCGGGGAGTATTCATTTTGTGCGTAATAAGGAGGCACTTGGGTCAGGGGCGGCCTTGTGAGCGTTTTTGTGAAATCTGTTGGCCCGTCCGATGGGTCCCGATGTCGTAGAAACAATTTATTTACGCCAAATACTGGTGGCCCGTCCGGTGGGTCCCATTGTCGAGTGGAGGAATAATTATTTTCCGCGTAATAAAGGCACTTCCTTGCGGTTGCCGTGGACCAATTGTCGTACTCTCCCGTCACGATACTCTTCCGATGGAAGTCGGTCGTTGACCACATTGACCACGCTTTTAAGAGCGCACCTGCGGCGGTGGGCGGCAGCGGCCTAGGAAGGGGCGACGAAGCAGAACCACGCGGAGGCGGGAAGCGGCGGTAGCACATCCGACCACAGGAGGCGAGAATAAGCGTGACACGGCGGGCGCTGCTGGCGGTACGGAGCAAAGAAGACCATAGGTTGAAGAAGCCGTATGGCCGTTGGATGGACATCATCACAGTCCTTTGGGTATTGACTAAGTTGACAAAGCCCTCATCCCGTCAACTTAGTGGCCCCAAGTCATTACGAACAATATGGTGGGTCCCGGCTAGCGGGTATTCATTTTTTGGCGTAATAAGGAGCACTTCCTTGCGTGCGAAGATATACATTGGGTCCGACACTTCGTGAGGGGAGCGTTTTTTTTCGCGAAATCTGAGGCCCTTCTGTGGGTCCTAGGCGTCGGTGGAGGAATCATTATTTTGCGCATAATAAGGAGGCATTTCCTTTGCGTGCGGTCGTGGACCTAAGTGTCGACCTCTCCGCACAATCCACTTTCGATGGATGTCATTCATTGACCACGTTGACCCGAATTAAGCTAGAGAGCACTAGGCGGTGATTGAACGGCAAGACCTAGGAAGGGAATGACACGAGCAAGGGAATACTCGGTGGTTGTTGTTTCCCGCAGCGGAGAATCTGAGGTTTCTGGTTAAATCTGCCGTGTGGGAGAATAACGACATATGTGGGTGAGTAGAGGGATGGCTAGGCCGGTGATGGGAATGCTGTTGGGCCGTGAGGCTCTTGTAGCAGTAACACCCGACCCAGCGGAGGAGGAAGCGATCAGTCCAGCGGCGCTTGTTTGGCGGTGGAGCATGAAGGCGAAGATTGAAGAAGCCGGGCGACCGTTGGATGGATATCCAACGATCCTTCTCTCTCGTGTGTTGACTAAGTTAACGGGGCATTGCGTGTGCGTCAACCTTTTTTATATAAGCATACTGCGTCGACACTGTAGTAGGCGCACTACTCAGCCTCAAATATGTGAAAAACAACATACATCCATACGCCATTATTTCTAATAATGTACATCCCATTGCTAATTCTTAAGATTTTTGGAGCCCATCTTCTTTTTGTTAGCATTACACCCCATATTGTATACGGTTAAAAAGTATCTGAAATTTTGCATATTTGGGTGCGGTCATTATTTTAATCCGAGAAATATCGATTCACATTCAAACTATTTTGAAAAATAATTTATATAAATATAAAATCAAAATAATTGTCCACGCATAAAAATCAATGGAATTTAAGATCTTGTAATGAAAAATGATGAAACTAATTCCCGGTTTGATGTATTTTAAAATGTATAGGCCATTTAACGGGCAAACCAGATGAAACTCTCCTCGTCTTGAAACATTTGCAGCCCGAGGAACCCGATAAAACAAGTAGGCCTTGTTTGGGTATTTCTTTTAAAAAATAGAATTGGGCTAGCCATTTTGAGCAAGAAAAAAAACACAAGCTGGAGGCTCATGATGTGGTAAACATAAATAAAACCACAGCTGGGCAGGACCTGACCCCCTTGCAGCCCCGTTTGTTACGTTGATCCGTCGCTAAAACTAGTATAAATAACAAGCTGCTTGTTCCTCATTGTCTCAAAAAAAGCTGCTTGTTCCTCAAAAAAAAAGCTGCAGCGACTTCTTTGGGTCCACAGGTATCCGTAGATTAATGAGTGTAATTCTCTCATTTATTGACTATGTTGATGATGGCGTGAGCCCCAGATGTCCAACCATTAGGAGGAACCATATTTTTGGGCTTGTACTATAGAGGCACTTGCTTGCGTACAGCCATGACTGGTGGGTCCCTACTATCCTCCTCTCACGTCTGAGTCATCTCCTTGTTCCTCTCGGTTGTTGTGACATTGACAAGCATAAGAGGCGGCGCCTCGCGCCTGGCCAGCGAACTAAGGCCACCTGGCGGAGGGCGACGAGGCCTCGGGCCAGGCGAGGCAGGAGCCGTTGAATCATGATCTTGCCGGTCGATCGAGGCGGAGAATCTGAGGTTGGCGGTGGGGTGGTGGGGCTAGTCACTTGTACATGTAATGCCGCAGTGAGCTCAAGCGGCCGGCGTGGTGATGTTATTTCCCTTGGTTGTGATTTGTTACAATATTTCCTCTAAATTAAATGAATGGCAAACCATTTGCCTTGTTTCAAAGAATATATGACAGTCATAGCCGAGTTGAAAAGAGGCGAGGAACATCTAACTCCATCTTACAAAGCGTACAAAAGCACGAGGGTTGATTGTTCGCCGGGTTTACAAAAAACCAGATTGAAAAATGCGTGACATCTAACTCCAGCTTGTTTTTCGTGATCCACGATCAAAGGATCGATGCTGGTCCATAGAATGAACATCTGGATCGTAAAATTCTTTGGATTATGACCACAATATGTTGTAAATAAAAAACGCGTTCGAGGCTCTGCCTACGCACACGAAACTCCTTTTTTGCTCTTGACATACCCATCCGTCAAAACCATGCTGGCGATAAACTTAAGCTTTGATGGACAATAGTAACCTCGCATTATTGAGGGAAGAATGTGACAAATCTTGTGTTTTACCGCGATTGGCGACATATCGTTCTAGGGTTATTGTCTTCGAATATCATGAGAAGTGAGAAAATCGATGCTTACGAATCCACCGATTAGTTATAACTTTCTTACCCCATCCTGTTGCCTAAATAGACAAGAAAATTGAAAATAGTTAAAGATCAAAAGAAAGAGTGTCGAAGAAACAGACGGCTGAGCAGTTAATTCTAGTACACTATATCGGGCTTCAATGTGCGTGAAATTATCACCTTTATACAACTTCTCCGGACATGGAAAGCATTGCGACAAGCCAATAATCTTGTTGAGATCAAAACTATTCATTTGGATATATATGATCTTGTGAATCGAGCACCATTGATAGGCCATCCATTGAAAACTCTTCATTGAGCATAGAACATAATATTAGTACAAAATGTGTACTCCAAGATGATATATAAATTATATAGAAATTTAAAATGCAGCATATAGTTACAAGTGTAGATGATAATATAAAGTACACGAAGCTGTGGAGCCAAACACCATATTGAAATGTGTTGGGGCGTAGTAATTTCAAAAAATTCCTATGCACCGCATAAGATCATGGTGATGCATAGCGAGAGGAGAGTGTTGTCCACGTACCCTCGTGAGCCGTGTCGAAGCGTTATGACAAGCGCGGTTGATGTAGTCGTCGTCTTCGCGATCAAACCGATCCAAGCACCGAAGCATCGCGGCACCTCAGGATTCGGCACATTCGATTCGATGATGATCCACGGGATATAAGTCCGGCGATTGCTCGGGGATGAGTTAAAATAAACCTGACGGCGTGGTGGCGATGATGATGTTCTACCGGCGTGGGCCGCCTAAGCGCAGCTTCGATATGACCGAGGTGGAATATATGGTGGAGGGGCACCACACTGCGGCTAAGAGCGATCACGAAGATCGACTTGTGTGTCTATGGGGTGCCCCCACTTGAATATATAAAGGGTGGAGGAGGGCCCTCTCTATGGCGCGCCTAGAGTCCTACTCCCACCGAGGTAGGATTCCCCTTTCCTAATAAGAACTAAGGCCCTTCCATGTAGTAGGAGTAGGAGAAAGGAAAGAGAGAGGGAAGGAAGGAGGAAGGGTCCCTAGTCAGTCCCGGACTAGGCCTTGAGAGGTGGGGGGGCGTGGCCTGCCCTAGGCAGCCTTTCTCTCTCTTTCCGTATGGTTAATGAGCCCAATACTTCTCGGCGAATTCCATGTAACTCTCCGGTACTACTGAAAAAATACCAGAATCTTTCGGAACCTTTCCGAAATCAGAATATAGTCATCAATATATCGATCTTTACATCTCGACCATTTTGAGACTCCTCGTCGTGATCAGATCTCATCCAGGAGACTCGAACTCCTAGGTACATCAAAACACATAAACTCATAATAAAAGCTGAAAGTGCAACTAATCTCGGGTGGTTTTGGTAATTAATAACAACATATATATCATTGAACTAATAGTTACTTGAGAATCATTTGAGAAAGTTCATTGATATGGGTATAGCAGGGCGAAGAAGTGGACCCCTCAAAATGCTAAAGCCAAGCATTGGCAAAAGCTCAAGACTCCATTTTTGGTTTAGTGATCCAAGATCACATTGAGTCCATAGGAAAGCCAATACTATTAAAAGGGATGAGGGTTATGATGATGATCTGGTTGCTCAAAATGCTTAGTGATACATCTCCTAAACTATCATGCAAGCTTTCCTTGCCATATACACTCATAAAGTAATCTCGGTCCCCGATATTCAAACTTCAGTCCTGCAGAGATGAACCACCTCATTATAAGCCAAACCCTAGAAAACTTCGGATTTTCAGATTACGAACTTTCGGTCTCCAGAAAGAGAGTTACCAAGATTACATGACATACATCATCAAATGGGGTGTCCTTGAGATGATGAAGTCACCATCACCAAGATTGGCAAGCTCTTGTCTTTGCATGAATCGGACAAGCAAAGAGATTGTATTTTGGTCCACAGAAAATCCCAACGTTCACATTATTTGAACTTTCGGTCTCCAGGAGTTATCCACTTTCGGTCCCACGAGATTGAGTCAAATGTGTGTAGCAGTTGGATTTTGTGTGGAGGCTATAAATACCCCTCCACCCCTCTTCATTCATGGAAGGCCATCAGAAAGAACTACCACTCCTACCTTACATTTACGAGAAGAGAACTACCTACCCTTGTGTTGAGATCAAGTTGCTCCAGTCCCACCATATGAAGCTTGATCTCTAGCCTTCCTAAGTTGCTTTCCACTCCAATCCTTTCTTCCACAGCCAAATCGGTGAGGAGAGTTGAGTGTTGGGGAGATTATCATTTGAAGCACAAGAGCAAGGAGTTCATCATCATCAACACCATCTATTACCTTTTGGAGGTGGTGCCTCCTAGATTAGTTAAAGGTGTCGCTTAGGAGCCTCAGGTCGAGAATGTGGAGTTGAACCAAGAAGTTTGTAAGGGCAAGGAGATCGCCTGCTTCGAAGATCTACCCAGTAAGGCTAGCCCTCAGGTGGGCGTGAGCCATGATGGCATAGACAAGGTTGCTTCTTCGTGGACCCTTAGTGGGTGGAGCCCTCCGTGCACTCTACATGCCCGTTACCCTCCAGGTGGGTTGAAGTCTGCATCAGCGTGGAAATCACGATAGCACCACCTATCGGAACCACGAGAAAAATCACCAGCGTCTCCAAAAGTGCGTTTGCTCTTCTCCACCTCTCTTTACTACATATTGCAATTTACTTTCCGCTCCTATACTCTAGAATTGCATGTGTGGGGTGATGCTTGACTTGATCATAATTGTGAATCTGCTTAAAAGCTATTTCTTTGTCAAAAGGCATAATTTTTATATTGTCAAGTAGTCTAATCACCCCCCCCTCTAGGCGTACTTTCGATCCTACAAGTGAGTATCGAGCTTTGGTCTCCATTGTATTGGTTTCCATTGCATTGGACTCCATAAGCTTGGTTTCACAACCTAGGAGAGTATGGCGTCTAGTGAGAAATAATTTTTGAATGGAATTTCCTTACTTTGATGGGTACCAACTTTGCTAGTTGGAAGCATAAAAATGAAAATGCATATTCTTAGGCCATAACCCGGCCGCATGGGGCATTATTGTGTGTTGGTATCGCAAGGTGAATTCTTAGAGGAAGGAAAAGTTTCGGATCATGGCTAGCGGAAGAATTGCGGATGTTGCAAAACAATGCTCAAGCTTGTGACATTCTCTTCAATGCCTTGTGTCTGGGGAGTTCAACAAAATCAGCCGTCTTGAGAATGCAAAGAGATTTGGGATACTTTGGTTGAAATGCTGAAGAGTGCAGAGTCGTGAAGGAATCAAAGCTAGATGTTCTTCAAGGTCGACTTGACAAGTTCAAGATGAAGGAAGGTGAAGAATTATTTGAAATGTACTCTGAGCACTCTCATCACCAATGAGATTACCCGGCTTAGAGAGCGAAGAAATGACCAACCGATTCATCATCAAGAAAGTTCTCGAGCTTTGGATGGAAAGTATGACACCGTGTGCACTTTGATCCAAATGATGCCAAACTACAAGAATCTCAAATAGCCAGCAGAAGTCATTGGAAGAATTGTTGCCCATGAGATGACACTTAAGGATAAGGAAGAGCTTCACAACAAGTCAAGTGGTGCTTACAAAGCTACAAGTGATGCTCCCACAACCTCAAGTGACAAGTTAGTTTCAATGAAGAGATAAGCCTAATAATTAGAGAACTTGACAAATTCTACAAGAGTAGAAGCAAGGAGAAGCTCAAAGTCTAGATCATATGATGAAAAGAGATCTTCTAGTCGTGATCAAACTACTACAATTGTGGAAGACCGGACACTACTCAAATGAGTGTACGACTCCCCACAAGAGAAGAAGAATCTCCAAGAAGGAGAAGCTCAAGAGATGAGTCACCTCGGAAAGAGAGAAGGAGTAGAGATGATGGTTATGAGCGAAGACCCTCTCGGAGAAGCAAGGATTGAAGAGGAAAGACAAGTCATCAGGGAGCTACACAAGAAGAAAACATCAATCTCATGTAAGTGAATGGGTCTCGTCTCCGGCTCAACAATCAATCCGAGAAGAAGCTATCACTCCAACTCCATTCCTGATCGAAGATGAAGGTGTTGCGGTCTTGCTCTCGTATCCTCCAACTCCAACTCCTATGACTTATTTGATTCACCAAATGAGAATTGGAAGATGCTTCATGGCTAAAGGCCCCAAGGTATCACACTCGAATTCATTGACTTTGATAGTGATGAGGATGACTTGCTTGGTGAAGATGAGCTCTTACATGATAAATCTAGTGAGCCTAGTAATGATGAACATGCTAGTAGTCCTTATAATCGAGAAGAATTGTCGAATGACAATGCTATGAAGGAGATTGGGCGTCTAACTAAAGAACTAAACACTCTTAAGTTAGCTCATGAAACAACTCAAGAAGATCATAGAGCTCCTAAGATCTCATGAGAAGCTAAACTTGAGAAGCTCACTCTAAAGCAAGAACATGAGTTTCTAAAAGCAATCAATGGCGATCTTGAAGAAGAGTTCTTCATATCTTGCCAACGACTTCTCTTGTCTAATTTCTTGCCACCTATTAAGACTAAGCATGACAAGCATAAGAAAAATTCTCTCTCTAGTAGTAACAATAACCATGCTAAATCCAATATTGTTGCTTCTAGTAGTTCTCTTGATTCCACTAACAATGTTTCAAGCCAAGTTACACTTGAGCAAGAAAATAGTTTATTGAAAGGATTATAGAAAGGTGTACACAAGAGCCTTCAGGAAGCAAGAACTTTGAGAAATTGTTACAAAGCAAGGAAGGCACAGGAAGAATCAAGGAATTGGTTTTGAAGCGAAAGTTGGCTTGAAGGTGTTGAATGGGAAGAAAGAGTCAATATCCTACTCCACAGTTTGTTCTTCAAGGAAAGTATGATCCTACTTCTTCCAATGTGGAACAAGCTCAAGATGACCTTCCACCACAAGACCACAAGCTAAAAGGCAAGGACAAGCTTCAAGAGGAGATTGATGCATTTGTTGAAGCACCTCAAGCCATGGTCAAGTGGGTTCCCAAGAAACATCAAGTTCTACTTAGTCAAGCTCAACTTCTACCCCAAGGATTCCCATCAAGATGATGTGGATCGAAGAAGAAGAGAACTAGAGAGTTCTTGAGGTGACTCGCCAACATACTTCACTCACATTCATTTTGGCAAAAACTTGTGCAATCAACTTCCACATTGTGCACTAGTTCATGGAGTCTAAAACCCTCTTGTTGGTAAGTCGAGGGACAAGGTAATCATTGCTTTCATGGACATCATCTATTGTGAACTTCAATCTATGTCCATGGATATCCTTGTTTGTTCCTTGTGGAACTAACCCATGTAGGTATTGAAAGTGCTGAATCAAAGGATTGCTCCCAACTCTTGATGATCTTCATCAACATTGAGCATCCACATCTTCAACATCTACATGAAGTCTTCTCGACAACCCAAAGTTAGTTTGACCCTTTAAAAGGGTTCTCACATCTAGGGGGAGCTTTGCTCTAAAAATTGAGCTAAAGCATCTTCAAATGATGTGAACACATCAATGCTTTATGTAAAGTGGTAACCCCACTTGTGCTTAAGCGATGAGTATGACCTATGATCAAATGTTCTCATTTGGCTCCTAAGTCAATATACTCATATAAAGATGACCTAGTCATCGACAAATTGTGATATAGTAGCTAGAGTTTTGATTGTGCATGTTTGACACATATTTCATTTGCTATCTTATTGTGTGAGCATGTTGGATGCATGATTTTATCCATTCGAGGACATCCATTTGTTGTTTTTGAGTAGTTTTGATTTTTACGACCAAATGGATGAACAAGAATGCCTAAGTACCTCCTAGCTATCTATGCTTTCTTGTCTCAAATTCTATTCATGCTTACATCACAAATTTTGAACAAGTCATTTCGGACCCTCGGGTGAGGAGCTTTCTAAGACCCTTCGATCCGTCAAAGGCTAACTTCCAAAACCTTCTAAGTGATTTGAGTCAGACCAGCTCACTCAAACTCGGTGAGAAAAAACATTTAAATGATCTAGGTTTTCACCTCGGTGAAACGAGTTGTGATTTTCGGCGTGACGAAGTGCATAAGCGCCTACGATTATCCATCTCGTGCCACCAGAGTTTTCTTTCGGTCCAGCAAAGCGGCAAGGGTATATATATACTCAGGGAGCAGCGTTGATTTCTCCTTCAAGCGCTTAGCCCCCACCACCTTCTTTGCATCGCCTTGGTCTCCGGATCGTCGCCGTCATCGCACTGTCGCCCTCGCTTGAGGTCTCCGTCGCCGTCGGCGGACATCTTCTCCGCACGTTGCCGCCGTGAGAAACTCCACCAAGTTAGGGTGAGTTTGATCCCACTCGTGTGCTCCCATCTCGATTCAATGCACGTTTGGTTTGCCTAGAATCTTGCCACGATTGAAATCTTCATGCACTAGATTAGTTCGTTTGAACTAGATTCGAGTAAAAGTTTTAGGGTTAGGTTTCCGCGAACACATCTCGGTGAGACCGATTTTACATTTCGGTATGACCGATTTGGCCTATATTGCCATTGCACGCACCCTTCCGTTCCAACGAGTTGTGCAAATCGGTGTGACCGAAATGAAGATTCTGTGAAACCCTAGTGTTTTCGGCAGGACCGAAACCCGCTTGTCCAAACAGAATGTGGTGTAAGCTCTGTTTAAACACTTGGATTCACGAATTTTAAACTTCAGTGCTGACCAAAATGTCTTACTGTGAAAAACTAATACTAGAATTTGAACTCATTTTTTTTGCAAAACACGCATTTGTGATGACTCTTCTTCTCTGCCTACCTTATCTATTCACGGGTTGTCGCCCATATGGGATGCGATGTGATCGAGAACAGTCAGAGACACCCATTCTGAATATTCGAGGCGAGCACTAGTCACGATCCTAGCAGCTCATCAAATGATGGTGAGAGGTACACCAAGTGGCTTACCTCCTGCAGCCACGAGCCGAGAAGAAGAGAACTCGGATGATGAAGACTCGAGATTTTGTTGTTGAGGAAGAGGTGACATCAAAGCCCAAGAGGAAGGTTGTTGCCAAAAAGCTACTAAGTCGACAAACTAAGAAGGGCACCGACAAAGTCAAGCAATCAGCTGTTGCTAGAAGCTAGAATTTGGGAGGCGGCAATTTGCAAGCAAAGTGAAAAACTTCCAGAGAGAAGAGGTTAGTGCATGATGATGCGATGGCAGAAGATGAGGATGAGAAGCACTTGACCTCCTCGAAGCCCTAAGCTCATGGGTGATGCCATCAAGGTGGAGCCACTTCAAAGCCAAAGCAATTTGCTCCGGCTAAAGGCAGCTCTAGCAAAGCACTGTTGCTAAGCCCAAGAGAGGCAATCGAGAACATTCGAGCATCTGAAAAGAACAAGGATGATGTGCCACCGGTGCAGGTCGGATGGTGAAGGACCGAGTTCTTTGAAACTTCGTTGAGCTGCCTTTACATAATGATGCTCATCCTGCAAGTGAGGATATGAAGGCAAGGAAATATAGAGGTCTCGGGCTATGGAGCAATCGGCCCATATGCCGTGAGGAGAAGAGCTTCTTGTAGATCCCAGATTTCACACAGGAGGCGGCGAGGGACTTCTATGAGACGTGATGATGGACAAGAAGCCCATAATCGCTGAGACACAGATATATTGATTGGAAGTACATTGACAGCGAAGAGCACCGAGACTTCTTTCCACATGTGCATGAAAGTTTCACTTGCTTGTGGTGTTGCGAGACTTTGTAGGTCGAGTTGACCAATTGGAGCGATGAGATGATTATGCAATTCTATGCCAGACTCACTTCTACCGGATGGAAAGATTGCATGGATGGTGAAGGTCGAATTTTCTTCTTACTGTTGAAGAATGGGCAGAACTTAAGATGCTCGATTACTGCGAGATGATGATATTGATGTATATAGGATTCAAAGAAGAATCATGAATCCATGAAGAACATGTACAAAGAGGTTCGACTAAGAGATTTGGGAATGCTGGGCTCGGCTCGATGTACTATCTCGGGCAGATCGACCTACCACTAATACTATTAAAGGGCATACCTTGATGCCCAAATGCGGAGATCATCGCATGATCGGAGGATACTCTATCAACATGCTGCATATACTTGATGAAAGCACCTTTCAAGGTGATGGACTTGATGGTTGAAACCATTAAGAAGAATTGCGGTGACAGAGAAAGGTCGTGTGGATTTGCCCATGATTGAGATGCTTATCAATGCCAAGTTTGTACGGGCACATTCTTGTTGGATAGAGAACATTTACCGGTTGCAGCGAGCATGAGGATAATGTTGTTGTGATGGATGAGGAGGATCAACATCTGTTGAAGGTCAAGCCAAGATCGAAGCTGCCAAAAGCCAAAGGCGACAAGGAAGCAGCGGCGATGGCAGACTAAACCAAAATTGTCGGAGAGCAACTTCTTGAAGCTACCCAAAGGATTGAACAAGCTGGCTTGACATTATGGTCTCGGGAGAGCCTAGAGAAGGATTGTTGAAGACAAGATCCACGCTCTCGGGCGTGAAGGTATTAAGTGCAAGTATTTGTCGAACAAGCTTGGCGGACATTGAGGAAGCAAAGCGTGAGAAGGAAGAACTTATCGTGAGATGCGGGGATGACTTAGTCCGAGATGCTTATCAGCAGCGCTCCGGTTCCCACAGGACCCGATCAGTTTGCTATTCGATGGCCCGACACGGGACTACAACAGCCTCCCCAGTTCCATCGATTGCTCCAACTCGGCTCGATGACCACTCCTCCAGCCTGAGACATCAATGAAGTCTTATGATCTTTGTCATATCACTCGACATCAACCCAGAATGAGGGCGCTTGTGAGAGTCCCCGGTGGCAACAGCTCTATGCTTTTTCGAACTTTTGGTAACTTGTTGCCAAGGGGAGAAATTGTATAGATCATAGGACTTGAGAGAGAGTCTGTTGTCTGTCTTCTTTTGCTCTTCGTTCTTTTTTTTGTTTCTTTGAGATACTTTTGGTTTTGAGACATTCATTGTGTTTGATACTATGTTTCATTCTACTTTAATGAGTGCTTGAGTGGTACTATGCTTTAATGTGTGCTTAATGCTTATCATATGCTATTCCTATCTTGTATGACCATTTACTCATGTCTTGGTGATTAGGTGCATCTTGTTCATTCTTATCATTTTGTCGCTCCACCAAGATGTATGTGACATGGAAGAGTGACCCATGATCCTAATCGATTGTGCATTTGCATTCAAGCATAAATCTTAAATAATGCACAAATTTAGGGGAGCTCTTTCTTATCACATACTTCTCAAAAGACGATATTATTCATTGATTATATCCTTTAGCCGAAGCTTTGATCTATATGTTGTCATCAATTACCAAAAGGGGAGATTGAAAGTGCAACTAATCCCGGGTTGGTTTTGGTAATTAATAACAACATATATATCATTGAACTAATAGTTACTTGAGAATCATTTGAGAGGATTCGTTGATATGGGTATGGCAAGAATGAAGAAGTGGACCCCTCAAAATGCTAAGGCAAGCATTGGCAAAAGCTCAAGACTCCATTTTGGTTTAGTGATCCAAGATCACATTGAGTCCATAGGAAAGCCAATACTATTAAAGGGGATGAGGTTATGATGATGATCTGTTTGCTCAAAGTGCTTAGTGATACATCTCCTAAACTATCGACAACTTTCCTTTGCCATATACACTCATAAGTAATCTCGGTCCCACCGATATTCCAAACTTCAGTCTGCAAGATGAACCACCTCAGCCATAAAACCAAACCCTAGAAAACTTCGGATTTTCCGATTACGAACTCGGTCTCACGAAACTTGAGTTGCCAGCCACGTAACATACATCATCAAATCGGTGTCAAGAGATGATGAAATCGATCCCAAGATTGGCAAGCTCTTGTCTTTACTGAATCGGACAACCAAAGTTGTATTTTCGGTCCACGAAAATCTCAACGTTCACATTATTTGAACTTTCGGTCTCATGAGTTGTCATTCGGTCCCACGAGATTGGTCAAATGTGTGTAGCAGTTGGATTTTGTGTGGAGGCTATAAATACCCTCCACCCCTCTTCATTAGTGGAAGAGCCATCGAGAAAGAACTACCACTCTACCTTACATTTACGAGAGAACTACCTACCCTTGTGTTGAGATCAAGTTGCTCCTGCCACCATATGAAGCTTGATCTCTAGCCTTCCCTAAGTTGCTTTCCACTCAATCCTTTCTTCCACAGCCAAATCGGTGAGGAGAGTTGAGTGTTGGGGACGATTATCATTTGAAGCACAGAGACAAGGGTTCATCATCATCAACACCATCTATTACCTTTTGGAGGGTGGTGCCTCCTAGATTAGTTAGGTGTCGGCTTGGGGCCTCCGTCGAGATGTGGAGTTGAACCAAGAAGTTTGTAAGGGCAGGAGAGATCGCCTACCGTTGAAGATCTACCCATGTAAGGCTAGCCCTCCGTGGGCGTAGGCCATGATGGCATAGACAAGGTTGCTTCTTATTGGACCCTTAGTGGGTGGAGCCCTCAAGTGGACTCTGCGGCCGTTACCCTCAGGTGGGTTGAAGTCTCCATCAGCGTGGAAATCGATAGCACCACCTACTCGGAACCACGAGGAAAAATCACCAGCGTCTCCAAAATGCGTTTGCTCTTCTCCACCTCTCTTACTACATGTGCAATTTACTTTCCGCTGCCTATACTCTAGAATTGCATGTGTAGGGTGATGCTTGACTTGATCATAATTGTGAATCACTTAAAAGCTGTTCTTTGTGAAAAGGCATAATTTTTATATTGTCAAGTAGTCTAATCACCCCCTCTAGACATACTTTCGATCCTCTAAAAGCACATCATGTGAAACCTTAGCGTCTCACAGGACCCTCTGGAGTTCGAGACCTATATGAACATGGCCCAGAGACACGTTTGCGTTCGATAACCAATAAGCGGAACACGGATGCTCATATTGGCTCCTACATATTCTCGAAGATCTTTGTCCCGGTGAAACCGCATAACAACATCACGTTGTTCCCTTTGTCATCGATTATGTTATTTGCAGAGATTCGATCGTGGGTATCTTAATACCTAGTTCAATCTACGTTCTGCGGCAGAATCTCTTTACGTCAATTCGTAATGCATCATCCATAACTAACTCATTAGTCACATTGCTTGCAAGGCTTATAGTGATATTACTGCATTAGGGAAGAGGGCGGAGATACCTCTCAGAACAATCGGGTGACAAATCCTAATTCTCGAAATCGCCAACTCAACATGTACCTTTGGAGACACACAGCAGAGCTCCTTTATAATCACCCAGATTCGTTTGTGACGTTTGGTAGCACACAAAGTGTTCCTCCGATAAGCAGGGTTGCATAATCTCATAGTTATAGGAACATGTATAAGTCATGAAGAAAGCAATAGCAACATACTAAGCGATCAAGTGCTAAGCTAATGGAATGGGTCAAGTCAATCACATCATTCTCCTAATGATGTGATCCTGATTAATCAAATGACAACTCATGTCTATGGCTAGGAAACTTAACCATCTTTGATTCACGAGCTAGTCAAGTAGAGGCATACTAGTGACACTATGTTTGTCTATGTATTCACACATGTATTATGTTTCGGTTAATACAATTCTAGCATGAATAATAAACATTTATCATGAAATAAGGAAATAAATAATAACTTTATTATTGCCTCTAGGGCATATTTCCTTGGTCTCCCACTTGCACTAAGATCAATAATCTAGTTCACATCGCCATGTGATTTAACACAAGTATTCATATATCATATATGATTAACACCCATAGTTCACATCGTCATGTGACCAACACCCAAAGGGTTTACTAGAGTCAATAATCTAGTTCACATAGCTATGTGATTAACACCCAAAAGAGTACTAAGGTGTGATCATGTTTTTATGTGAGAGAGGCTTAGTCAGCAATTACATCATATTTAGAGCCGTATGTATTTTGCAATTTTCTATGTTTACAATGCTTTGCGAGAGCTACTCTAGCTAATTGCTCCACTTTCAATATGTATCGAGTTGAGACTTAGAGTCATCGGATCGGTGCCAAACTTATGTCGGCCCCGTAACCTTTTACGGCGAACCTTTTTCACCTCCATAATCGAAACATATCCTTATTCTACTAAGGATAATTTTGACCAATGTCGATGATCTACTCCTAGATCACTATTGTAATCCTTGCCAAATTCGAGCAAGGTATACAATAGATGCTGTACATAGCATAGCATACTTTATAGAACCTATGGTGAGGGCATAGGGAATGACTTTCATTCTCTTTTATTTTTACTGGTGTGGTCGGGATTTGAGTCTTACTCAATTTCATACCTTTGCAACAGGGAAAGAACTCTTTCTTTGACTGCTCCATTTTGAACTACTTCAAAATCTTGTCAAAGGTACTCATTGAAAATCTTATCAAGCGTCTTGATCTATCTCAATAGATCTTGATGCTCAATATATAAAGTAACTTCTGAGGTCTTTCTTTGAAAAAAAACTCCTTCAAACACCTCCTTTATGCTTTGCGAGAATAATTCTACATTATTTCCGATCAACAATATGTCATTCCATATACTTATCGAAATCTTTGTAGTGCTCCCTCACTTTCTTGTAAATCGGGCTTCAGCAAGTGCATATAAAACTATATCTTTGATCAACTTATCAAAGTATATTCTAACTCGAGATGCTTGCAATCCATAGATGGATTCTTTGGAGCTTGCACATTTATTAGCACCTTTAGGATTGACAAAACCTTGGTTGCATCATATACAACTCTTCTTTAATAAATTATTAGGAATGCAGTTTTGACATCCATTTGCGATTTCATAAAATGTGGCAATTGCTAACATGATTGATTCGGACAGACTTAAAGCATACCTTCTGATTGAGAAAATCTCATTGTATTCAACACCTTGAACTTTGTCAAAACCTTAACCTGCTTACAAAAAGTCGAGCTTTCTAGATAGTAACACTACTATCAGCGTCCAGTCTTCCTCTTGAAGATCCATTTATTTTCTATGGCTTGCCGATCATTGCGACAAGTCCACCAAAGTCCACACTTTGTTCTCATACATGGATCCTATCTCAGATTTCATGGCCTCGGCCATTTCACGAATCTGGGCTCATCATCGCTTCCTCATAGTTCGTAGGTTTATCGCTTGGTCTAGTAACATGACTTTCGAGCAGGATTACGGTACCACTGCAGTGCGGACCCGTACTTTCTGGGAAGACCTCACGAGTTTAATGATAACTTGATCCGAAGTTTCATGATCATCATCATTAGCTTCCTCACTAATTGGTGTAGGAATCCTTGGAACTGATTTCGGTGATGAACTATTTTCCAATTCGGGAGAAGGTACAATTACCTCATCAAGTTCTACTTTCCTCCCGCTCCACTTCTTTAGGAAAACTCCTTCTCTAGAAAGGATCCATTTTAATGACGAATATCTTGCCTTCGGATCTGTGATAGAAGGTGTACCCAACAGATTTCCTTTGGGTATTCTATGAAGATGCACTTCTCCGATTTGGGTTTGAGCTTTTCAGGGATGAAACTTTTCACATAAGCATCATAGCCCCAAACTTTAGAAATGACAACTTGGGTTTCTTGCTAAACCACAGTTCATATAGTGTCATCTCAGCAGTTTAGATGGTGCCCTTAGCGTTTGATGCGGTTGTCTCTAATGCATAACCCCAAAACAATAATGGTAAATCAATAGGAGACATCATAGATCGCACCATGTCCAATAAAGTGCGGTTACAACGTTCGGACACACCATAACGTTGTGATGTTCCAGGTGGCATGAGCTGTGAAACTATTCCACCTTGTTTTAGTTGAAGACCAAACTCGTAACTCAAATATTCGTCTCCGTGATCGGGATCGCGAAACTTTATTTTCTTGTTATGATGATTTTTCCACTTCACTCTGAAATTCTTTGAACCTTTCAATTATTTGGACTTATGTTTCATCAAGTAGATATACCCATATCTGCTCAAATCATTTTGTGAAGGTCGAGAAAATACTTGATACTTGCCACGAGTATCAACACTCATTGGATCGCATACATGGTGTATGTATTATTTCCAATAAGTCGGTAGCTTGTTCCATTGTTCGGAGAGCGAAGTTTTAGTCATCTTGCCCAAAAGGCGCGGTTTGCAAGCATCAAATGATTCATAACCAAGTGATTCGAAAATCCATCTTTATGGAGTTTCTTCATAAACTTCACCAATATAATAAGCAGCGATTACCCAAAATAAGTTGCACTATCATTATTAACTTTGCATCTTTTGGCATCAATATTATGAATATGTGTATCACTACGATCGAGATCAACAAACTATTTTCATTGGGTGTATGACCATTGAAGGTCTTATTCATGTAAGCAGAATAACAATTATTCTTTAACTTCAAATGAATAACGTATATGCAATAAACATGATCAAATCATATTCATGCTCAGCATAAACTCTAAATAACATTTATTTAGGTTTAACACTAATCTAAAAATATAGGGATTGTGTGATGATCATATCAATCTTGGAACTACTTCCAACACTCATCGTCACTTCCCTCAACTAGTCTCATTTATTATATAAACTCACATTTGAGTTACTAATCTTAACAACCGAACAAGTATCAAATACTCAGGGCTACTATAAACACTAGTAAAGCACACATCAATACACCATATATCAAATATACCCTTGTTCACTTTGCCATCCTTCTTATCCACCAAATATTAGGGCATTTCCGCTTCGGTGACCATTTCCTTTGCGATTATAAGCACTTTCGGTTTGAGCTTTGGTCAACTTTGGGCTTCTTCGGCGGGGTGATGACTTGCTTGTCATTCTACTTGAAGTTCCTTTTTCCCTTTGCCCTTCTCTTGAAACTAGTGGTCTTGTCAATCATCAACACTTGATGCTCTTTCTTGATTTCTACCTTCGTCGATTTCAACATCACGAAGAGCTCGAGAATCGTTTTTGTCATCCCTTGCATACTATAGTTCATCACGAAGTTCTAGTAACTTAGTGATGGTGACTGAAAGAATTACATCAATCACTATCTTATCTCGGAAGATTAACTCCCACTTGATTCAAGCGATTGAAGTACCAGAACAATCTGAGCACATGCTCACTAGTTGAGCGATTCTCCTCCATCTTTTAGCTATAGAACTTGTTGGAGACTTCATATCTCTCAACTTCGGGTATTTGCTTGAAATATTAACTTCAATACGGAACATCTTATATGGTCCATGCGTTCAACGTCTTTGAAGTCCGATTCTAAGCCGTTAAGCATGGTGCACTAAACTATCAAGTAGTCATCATATTGAGCTAGTAAGCGTTCATAACGTGCGCATGCCTCCTCTCTGCCGGATAAGTCTGTTACCTAGCGGTGCATTAAGGACATAATTCTTACATGCGACAATGAGGATAAACCTCGAGATCACGGATCCAATCCGCATCATTACTACTAACATCTTTCAACACAATTTTTCTCTAGGAACATATCAAAATAAACATATAGAAAGCAACAACGCGAGCTATTGATCTACAACATAATTTGCAAAATACTACGGGACTAAGTTCATGATAAATTTAAGTTCAATTAATCATATTACTAAAGAACTCCCACTTAGGCAGACATCTCTCTAGTCATCTAAGTGATCACGTGATCCAAATCAACTAAACCATGTCCGATCATCACGTGAGATGGAGTAGTTTTCAATGGTGAACATCACTATGTTGATCATATCTACTATATGATTCACGTTCGACCTTTCAGTCTCCGTGTTCCGAGGCCATATCTGTATATGCTAGGCTCGTCAAGTTTAACTTTGAGTATTCAGCGTAAACTGTTTTTTACACCGTTGTATTTGAGCGTAGAGCTTATCACACGATCATCACGTGGTGTCTCGTACGAAGAACTTTCTGGCAATTGCATACTCGGGAGAACACTTCTTGATAATTAGTGAGAGATCATCTTAAAATGCTACCGTGAATCAAAGCAAGATAAGATGCATAAAGGATAAACATCACATGCAATCAATATAAGTGATGTGATATGGCCATCATCATCTTGTGCTTGATGATCTCCATCTGCAAACTTATCATGATCACCATCAAATCCTCACCGCGACACCTTGATCTCCATCGTAGCATCGTTGTCGTTATACCATCTATTGCTTTTACGACTATCGCTGCGCTTAGTGATAAAGTAAAAGCAATTACAGAGGCGTTTGCATTTCATACAATAAAGCGACAACCATATGGCTCACGCCGATTGCCGATAACCGGTTACAAAACATGATTATCTCATACAATAAAATATAGCATCACGTCTTGACCATATCACATCACAACATGTCTGCAAAAACAAGTTAGGCGTCCTCTACTTTGTTGTTGCAAATTTTACGTGGCTAACTACTGGGCTGAGCAAGAACCGTTCTTACCACGCATCAAAACCACAATGATAGTTAATCAAGTTAGTGCTGATTTAACCTTCCGCAAGGACAAGGCGTATACACAGATTCAACTAAAGTGAGAGAGGCGAGAACACCCGCCAGTCACCTTTAAGCAGCGAAGTGCTCATAGCAGTGAAACCAGTCTGGCGTAAGCGTCTGCGTAATGTCGGTCGGCGGCTTCATCCTGTCAATACTGAACCAAAGTATGACATCTTTGGTTAGCGGTATGACTTAACGTCGCCCACAACTCACTTGTGTTCTACTCGTGCATATAACATCAACGCATAAAACCTGGCTCGGATGCCCTTTGTTGGGGGCGTGGTAATTTCAAAAAATTTCTCGCTACGCCAGATCATGGTGATGCATAGCGAGAGAGGAGAGTGTTGTCCACGTACCCTCGTGAGCCGTGGCGAGCGTTATGACAACCGGTTGATGTAGTCGTGCGTCTTCACGATCCGACCGATCAAGCACCGACGTCTGGCACCTCCAAGTTCAACACCGTTCAGCTCGATGGCGATCCAGGACTCCAGATCCAGCGGTGTGGGGATGAGTTCCGTCGACCTGACGACATGGTGGCGATGATGTTCTACCGATGCGAGCCGCCTAAGCACTGCTACGATATGGCAGGTGGAATATGGTGGAGGCACCGCTGACTAAGAACAATCCGAAGATCAACTTGTGTGTCATGGGTGCCCCTGCGTATATAAAGGGTGGAGGGAGGGGCCCCTCTCAAGGCGCGCCCTGAGGTGCTACTCCCACGGGAGTAGTATTCCCCCTTTCCTATGAACTAGAGGCCCTTCCATGTAGTAGGAGTAGGAGAAGAAGGGAAGAGAGAGGGAAGGAAGGAGGGCCCTCCCCCTAGTCAATTCGGACTAGGCCGGGGGGCGACCTCCCTAAGCAGCCCTCTCTCTTTCCCTATGGCCCAATAAGGCAATACTTCTCCGGCGAATTCCCATAACGTCCTTACTCGAAAAATACCGAATTACTCGGAACCTTTCCGAAGTCGAATATAGTCGTCCAATATATCGATCTTTATGTCTCGACCATTTGAGACTCCTCGTCATGTCCCGATCTCATCCGGGACTCGAACTCCTTGTACATCAAACTCATAAACTCATAATAAAGCTCCGAAACCTTAAGCGTCCGGACCCTACGGGTTCGAGAACTATTGAACATGACCAGAACCGTTTCCGGTCAATAACCAATGCGGAACCTAGATGCTCATATTGGCCCTACATATTCTCTGAAGATCTTTATCGGTCAAACCGCATAACAACATACTTGTTCCTTTGTCATCGGTATGTTACTTGCGAGATTTGATCGTCGGTATCCAATACCTAGTTCAATCTGTTACCGGCAAGTCTCTTTACTGTTCGTATCATCATCCATAACTAACTCATTAGTCACATTGCTTGCAAGGCTTATAGTGATGTGCATTACCAAGAAGGGCCTAGAATACCTCTCCAGACAATCGGAGTGAAAAATCCTAATCTCAATCGCCAACTCAACATGTACCTTTGGAGACACTGTAGAGCTCCTTTATAATCACCCGATTCCGTTGTGACGTTTGGTAGCACACAAAGTGTTCCTCCGAGGGGAGTTGCATAATCTCATAGTTATAGGAACATGTATAAGTCATGAAAAGCAATAGCAACATACTAAGCGATCAAGTGCTAAGCTAACGGAATGGGTCAAGTCAATCACATCATTCTCCTAATGATGTGATCCCGTTAATCAAATGACAACTCATGTCTTGGCTGAAACTTAACCATCTTTGATTCACGAGCTAGTCAAGTAGAGGCATACTAGTGACACTATGTTTGTCTATGTATTCACACATGTATTATGTTTCCGGTTAATACAATTCTAGCATGAATAATAAACATTTATCATGAAATAAGAAATAAATAATAACTTTATTATTGCCTCTAGGGCATATTTCCTTCAAAATGACACAGAGATCATGTATTACACCAAGGTCTCCGTTTAAGTGAGAGAGGATGGTTATTTACCAGCGGTGAATAACTAGAATCAGGATCAACCTTTGAAGTGAAGGGGCATCTTGGATGATGAGCTGCCTTCCGTCAAGAAATTCCAATTTTTACAAGGTTAGGCGACTTTATTTGGAGCAACCGATTCTAGCTGTGAAAACAAGCACCAAGCACTCCAGCAGAACTGGAGGTGGATGATCTTTGCATAAGAGCCTAGATATCTGAACCGCACAAGTGAAAGTTTCTTGAAAATGTGGTGAAGGTTCGATGCAGTATGCGGAGTTAGCACAACACAAGGTGGCGGTGTGGAGAGGAGGAAAATCATGAGATGGACATCGGTCTTTGAGGGCACAAGTTCATGTGTTAGTATGTGGTATGTGATTTCGGGAATAGTAGAACTCAAGCAGCTATAGTTTTGTGAATTGAAGGGATTTCAGGCGTCCACCATCGGGGCATGGTATGCTTCGAGGTAGCATGGGGATCGGAGGCTTTGAATGGAGCCCTAGTGGGAGGAGATGATGGCTCGGGATTTCAAAATCATTGAAGAGATGGGCGACAATCGAGATTAAGGGGCAGCGCCATAGAGGCGCCAAGATTGAGAGGACTTGGGTCGGGCAATCCTTAGTGGGGAGAAGCGAGATGATCTCCCCAGGATGGTGTCGGAGATTGTATCC
>JAHHZJ010003242.1:0-26270 GCA_021437245.1 Aegilops speltoides
TTTACCAGGGTTTAAACGAACGTGATAGCTTGAACGGGACTATGAAGATTAACTCCCGGAAATTATCCGGGATCAGGCCACTCGGTGTGGCCGAGCTGTCACGGTTGGCTTCCCTCTGGGGATGACACCTTTAAGGTTGTCTTTGTGAGTTTAATCCTTGATGGAGTCTATGCCCATTTGCGCCTTCCTTATCTGATAAGCGGAGGTAGAGGCTGCTACTTGGCAAATCCGCTCGAGGACTCTGCGTGAGTGGAACCAATGTTGGAATATAAACTTATCCGGGAACTTATCGATGCGAGCCAGATACAAGAAATGCATCGGCTTGATTTATAAACATATTGGCCAATTTATATATCATACATTTAATATGTCGCATTGGTTATCTTGTCGGTTAGACTTCGATGGCGATAAATGAAATAGATTTATCGAATATCGAGAAAGATCTCTTGAGCGATCGATTACTGGAACCCATTGAAGGAAATATATGCCCTAGAGGCAATAATAAAGTTATTATTTATTTCCTTATATATCATGATAAATATTTATTATTCATGCTAGAATTGTATTAGCCGGAAACATATACATAATGTGAATACATAGACACAATAGTGTCACTAGTATGCCTCTACTTGACTAAGCTTATTAATCAAAGATGGTTATGTTTCCTAACCATGAACAAGGAGTTGTTATTTGATTAACAAGGTCACATCGATTAGTTGAATGATCTGATTGACATGACCCATTCCATTGGCTTAGCACACGATCGATTTGTTATATTGCTATTGCTTCCTTCATGACTTATACGTATTCCTATAACTATGAGATTATCACGACTCCGTTTTAGGAGGAACACTTTGGGTGCTACCAAAGCGTCACAGCGTAACTGGGTGATTATAAAGAATACTACAGGTGTCTCCAAAGGCGGATGTTGAGTTAGTGTATTTGAGATTAGGATTTATCTCTCAGATATGTGGAGGGTATCTCTGGGCCCTCTCGGTAATGCATCAACAAGCCTTGCAAGCTGCACAACTAATAGGTTAGTTGACGTGAGATGATGTATGATGGAGCGAGTGAAGAGACTTGCCGTTAGCGAGATTGAACTAGGTATTGGATAGAAGCGATCGAATCTCGAGGCGAGTAACATCACGATGACAAAGGGAACAAAAAATATGTTGTTATCTTGATCCGACCGATAAAGATCTTAAGTAGAATATGTAAAGAACCAATATGGGCGTCCAGGTCCCTTTGTTGGTTATTGGTATGAGGCGTTCTGGAGTCATGTCTACATTGTTCTCGAACGACCAAGATCCTTGCAACTTAAGGTTTCGATGAGTTATTATTATGAGTTTATGTATTTTGATGTGCGAAGAAGTTAGTCCGGATGTGATCCGGGACATGGCGAGTCTCGAAATGGTGAGACATAAAGATTGATATATTGAAGCCTATATTTGGAGTTAGAAAGGTTCGAGGGCAAATTTACGAATGCGGGAGGTTCTGGAACCCCGGAGAGGTAAATGGGCCTCGATGGGCCTTAGTGGAAAGGAGAAGGGGCCTACCTGGGTGGCCATGGCCTCCCCCTTCTAGTCCTACTAGGACTAGGAGAAGAATCAAGCTTCCCCTCTCTCCCCCTCAAGGAATCCTAGTCCAACTAGGATTGGGGAGGCCTACTCCCGAGGGGAGTAGGACTCACTCGGCAGCGCCACCCATGGCAGACGACCCCTTCCCTTGCTCCTTTATATCACGAGGCGGGGGGGCACCAGAACACACAAGTTAGATCTCGGATCGTTCCTTGGCCGTGTCGGTGCCCCACCACTATTCCACCTCGGTCCATGCGAGTGATGAAGCGAAAGCCTGACCTAGCAGATGAAACATCAAGATCGTCACCCACGCCGTCAAATGTGGCTGAACTCTCCCTCGACACTTTCGGCTGGATCGAATGCGAGGGCGTCCATCGAGCTATCACGTGTGTCAAGAACTTCGAAGTGTAGGATGTAGCGCCAGGATCGGTCGGATCGGCGAGGAGAACGTCTGACTACTTCCTCTCGTTGTAAACGCTTCGCTTGGTCTCACGAGATGCGTAGACAACACTCTCCCCTCGTTGCTATGCATCACCATGATCTTGCGTGTGCGTAGGATAATTTTTGTACTACTCGTTCCCCTAGCGGTAGCATCCGAGCCTAGGTTTTTCTATGGTTTGATGTTTTTGGAAGTAGAACACAAGTGAGTTATTAGGCGATACAAGTCATACTACCTACCAGCATGTCATACTTTGGTTCAGCGGTATGTTGAGATGAAGGCGGCCCGGACCGACATTACTGGCGTGCACCACTTGCGAGGCTGGTTTCACCGCTCTGAGCACTCGGTGCTTAAAGGTGGCTGGTGGGTTCTGTCTCTCTCTCACTTTAGTTGAACGAGTGTAGCTACGCCGGTCCTTGAGAAGGTTAAAAGCGGGTCTGTTGGCAAATGTCGTTGTGGTTTTGATGCGTAGGTGAGACTGGTTCTTGCTTAAGCCCGTGGCAGCCACGTAAAATTTGCAACAACAAAGTAGAGGACGTCTAACTTGTTTTTGCGAGCATGTTGTGATGTGATATATGGTCGAGGCGTGATGCTATATTTTTATTGTATGAGATGATCATGTTTTGTAACCGAAGTTATCGACAAGTGGCTGGAGCCATATGGTTGCCGCTTTATTGTATGCAATGCAATACACTGTAATGCTTTACTTTATCACTAAGCGGTAGCGATAGTCGTAGAAGCATAAGATTGGCGAGGGCGACCTTGATGCTTCGATGGAGATCAAGGTGTCATGCCGGTGGCGATGGTGATCATGATGGTGCTGCGGAGATGGAATCATGAAGCACAAGATGATGATGACCATATCATATCACTTATATTGATTTGCATGTGATGTTTATCTTTATGCATCTTATCTTGCTTTGATTAGCGGTAGCATTTTAAGATGATCTCTCACTAAAATTATCAAGAAGTGTTCTCCACGAGTAACCTGCAGATTTGCCAAAGTTAAATGCGATGCCAGACACCCGCGTGATGATCGGGTGTGATAAGCTCTCGTCCATCTGGCAGTGAAAACAGGTTTTACACAGCGAATACTCGAGTTAAACTTAGCGAGCCTAGCATATGCGAGATATGGCCTCGAACACGGAACCCGAAAGGTCGGCGTGAATCATATAATAGATATGATCAACATAAGATGTTCACCATTGAAAACTACTCCATCTCACGTGATGATCGGTTATGGTTTAGTTGATTTGGATCACGTGATCACTTAGATGACTAGAGATATGTACATCTAGTGGGAGTTCTTAAGTAATATGATTAATTGAACTTAAATTTATCATGAACTTAGTCCTGATAGTATTTGCAAATTATGTTATAAGATCAGATAGCTTGCGCGTTGTTGTTTCATATGTTTATTTTGATATGTTCCTAGAGAATTGTGTTGAAAAATGTTAGTAGCAATGATGCGGATTTGATCCGTGATCGGGGTTTATCCTCATTGCTGCCTGAGAAAATTATGTCCGTAATGCTTGCTGGGTGACGGACCTATTGCGGGAAGCGAGATCTGTGAGGCGTTATGAGCGTTTGGCTAGCTCGATATGATGACTACTTGATAGTTTTGTGCACCATGCTTTATGGCTTAGAATCGGGACTTCAAAGATGTTTTGAACGTCATGGACCATATGAGATGTTCCGAGGAGTTGAAGTTAAATATTTCAAGCAAATACCGAGTTGAGAGATGTAAGAGTCTCCAACAAGTTCTATAGCTAAAAGATGGAGGAGAATCGCTCAACTAGTGAGCATGTGCTCAGATTATGCGGGTACTTCAATCGCTTGAATCAAGTGGGAGTTAATCTTCCGGATAAGATAGTGATTGACAGAAATTCTCTAGTCGCCATCACCAAGTTAGTAGAACTTGTGATGAACTATAATATGCAGGGATGATGAGAATGATTCCAGAGCTCTTGTGATGTTGAAATAAGCGAAGGTAGAAATCAAGAAAAGAGCATCAAGTGTTGATGGTTGACAAGATCACTAGTTTCAAGAAAAAGGCAAAGGGAAGAAGAGAACTTCAAGTAGATTGACAGCACAAGTTGTCTCCCCCACGAAGAAGCCCAAAGCTGGACCAAAGCCTGGCCGAGTGCTTACACTGCAAAGAAATGGTAATTTGGGCAGAACTGCCCCAAATATTTGGTGGATAAGAAGGATGGCAAAGTGAAAAAAGGTATATTTGATATACTGTTATTGATATGTGTACTTACCTAGTGTTTATAGCAACCCTCGGTATTTGGTACTGGTTAGGTTGCTTTAGAGTAGTAACTTCAAGCAGGGAGTTCTTGAATAAGCAAGAAACTAGTTAAGGGGTGAAGTGACGATGTGTGTTGAAAGTAGTTTCAAGATTGATATGATCATCATCGCACACTCCCTATACTTCCGGGATTAGTGTTGAACCTAAATAAATGTTATTTGGTGTTTGCGTTGAGCATGAATATGATTTGATCATGTTTGTTGCAATACTGATTATTATTCATTTAAATGAAGAGAATAAATGGTTGTTCTGTTTATATGAATAAAACCTTATGTAGTTACACACAATGAAAATGTTTCATTGGATCTCGATAGTAGTGATACACATATTCATAATATTGAAACCAAAAGATGCAAAGTTAATAATGATAGTGCAACTTATTTGTACCTTGCCGTTTATATCATATTTGTGTAAAGCGCGAAAAACTCCATGCTGATGGGATTTTGGAATCACTTGATTATGAATCACTTGATGCTTCGAACCGTGCCTTTTGGGCAAGATGACTAAAACTCCGTTCTCCGAACAATGGAACAAATACTTGACTTGTTGAAATAATACATACCGATGTATGTGGTCCAATGAATGTTGAGGCTGGTGGCGGATATCGTTATTTTCTCACCTTCACAAGATGATTTGAGCAGATATGGGTATATCTACTTAATGAAACATAAGTCTGAAGCGTTTGAAAAGTTCAAAGAATTTGGTGAAGTGGAAAATCATCGTAACAAGAAAATAAAGTTTCTACGATCTGATGCGTGGAGGTGAATATTTGAGATTCTGAGTTTGGTCACATTTTGAAACAATGTGGAATAGTTTAGCAACTCGCATACGGAACACCACAAGCGTAATGGTGTGTCGAGCACGTAATGTCGTACTTTATTAGATATAGTGCGATCTATGATGTCTCTTACGATTACGCTATCGTTTTGGGGTTATGCTCTAAGGCAGCCATATTCACTTGAATTAATACGTCACCATCTAAATCCGTTGAGGCGACACCTTATGAACTATGGTTTAGCAAGAAACCAAAGTTGTCGTTTCTTAAAGTTTGGGGATCACGATGCTTATGTGAAAAAGCTTCACACGATAAGCTCGAACCCAAATCGAATGTGTCTTCATAGGATACCCAAAGGAAATTGATTGGGTACACCTTCTATCACAGAGATCCGAAGGCAGAACATTTGTTGCTAGAATGGATCCTTTCTAGAGAGGAGTTTCTCTCGAAAAGAAGTGAGTGGGAGGAAAGTAGAACTTGATGATGGTAATTGTACCTTCTCCCTTACTTGAAAGTAGTTCATATGACGGTTTACAGACACCTACACCAATTAGTGAGGAGCTTGATGATGTTGATCATGAAACTTCAATCAAGTTACTACAGAACCACTTAGAATCTGACCAGAGTAAGATCGCACGCAGTGATGCAGTAATCCTATTACGGAAATCATGCTACTAGATCCATGATGAACCTCACGAACTATGAAGAAGCGATGGTGAGCGATTCCGCAAAAAATGGCTTGAGGCCATGAAATGCGAGATGGGATCCATGTATGAAAACAAAGTATGGACTTTGGTTGACTTGCAGAGGGTCGGCAAGCAATAGAAAATAAATGGATCTTCAAGAGGAAGAGGCGGATATTGATAGTAGTGTTACTATCTACAAAGCTCGACTTGTTCGCAAAAGGTTTCGACAAGTTCAAGGTGTTGACTACGATAGAGTTCTCACTGCGTATCGATGCTTAAAGTCTGTCCGAATCATGTTAGTAATTGCCACATTTATGAAATTTGGCAAATGGATGTAAAACTGCATTCTGAATGGTTTTTACGGAGGAAGAGTTGTATATGATGCAACCAGAGTTTTTTTCGATCCAAGGGAGCTAACAAAGTGTGCAAGCTCAGTGATCCATTTATGGACTGGTGCAAGCATCTCGGAGTTGGAATAAGCGCTTTGATGAGGTGATCAAAGCATATAGGTTATCTGAACTTATGGTGAAGCCTTTTGTTTTAAGAAAGTGAGTGGGAGCTTCTGACATTTACGATAAGTATATATGTGACATATTGTAGATCGGAAATAATATAGAATTGATACTGTATAGCATAAAGGAGTGTTTGAAAGGAGTTTTTCAATGAAAGACCTCGGTGAAGCTGCTTACATATTGAGCATCAAGATCTATAGAGATAGATCAAGATGCAGCGATAAGTTTTTCAATGAATACATACCTTGACAAAATTTTGAAGTAGTTCAAAATAGAACGATCAAAGAAAGAGTTCTTGCTGTGTTACAAGGTGTGAAGTTGAGTAAAGACTCAAAACCCGACACAGACGAAGATAGAAAGAAGATGAAAGTCATTCCCTATGCCTTGGCCATAGGTTCTATAAAGTATGCCATGCAATGTACCAGATCTATTGTATACCCTACATTGAGGTTGACAAGGAAGTACAATAGTAATCTAGGAGTAGATCAACAGACAGGCGAATGAAATACTTAGTGGAATAAGGATATGTTTCACCGATTATGGAGGTGACAAAAGGGGTTAAATCGTAAAAGAATACGTCGTTGCAAGTTTTGAACACCGATCACGATGACTCTAAGTCTCTATCTAGATGCATATTATTGAAAGTGGGAGCAATTGGCTAGAGTAGCTCAAAGTGCGAGCATTGTGAACATAGAAAATTGCAAAATACATAGCGGATCACGGATCATAGAAGACCGTTGATTTAGATTCTCTCTCAAGCAAAACATGATCTCACACCTTGGTGCTCTTTGGGTGTTAATCACATAGCAATGTGAACTGAATTCTTGGATCTAGTAAAACCCTTTGGATATTGGTCACATGTAAATGTTGAACTGTAGGTATTAATCACATGATGATGTGAACTATCGATGTTAATCACATAGTGATGTGATCTAGATTATTGACTCTAGTGCAAGTGGGAGACTGAAGGAAATATGCCCTAGAGGCAATAATAAAAGTTATTATTTATTTCCTTATTTCATGATAAATGTTTATTATTCATGCTAGAATTGTATTATACGAAACATAATACATGTGTGAATATATAGACAAACAGAGTGTCACTAGTATGCCTCTACTTGACTAGCTTGTTAATCAAAGATGGTTATGTTTCCTAACCATGAACAAGGTTGTTGTTTGATTAACAAGGTCACATCATTAGATTGAATGATCTGTTGACTTGACCCATTCCGTTAGCTTAGCACCGATGGTTTAGTATGTTTGCTATTGCTTCCTTCACCACTTATACATGTTCCTATAACTATGAAGATTATACAACTCCCGTTTGCGGAGGAACACTTTAGGTACTACCAAGCGTCCTAGCATATTTGGGTGATTATAAGGTACTACAGAGTGTCTCCAAAGGCGGACATGTTAGGTTGGCGTATTTCGAGATTAGGATTTGTCCTCCGAATGGGAGAGTATCTCTGGGCCTCTCGGTAATGCACATCACTTAAGCCTTGCAAGCACTACAACTAATGAGTTAGTTGTGAGATGATGTATTGCGGGCGAGTAAAGACTTGCGATATAGAGATTGAACTAGGTATTGGATACTGGCGATCAGATCTCGGGCAAAATAACTTTATCGATGACAAAGGGAACAAGCATATGTTGTTATCGGATGCGACCGATAAAGATCTTCGTAGAATATGTAGGAACCAATATGGGCATCGAGGTCCCGCTTGTGGTTATTGATTAGAGAATAGTTCTAGGTCATGTCTACATTGTTCTCGAACCGTAGGATCCCTGCAGTAAGGTTTCGATGGTGATTATTATGAGTTTATGTATTTTGATGTACCGAAGAATTTAGTCCGGATGTGATCCACGGACATGGCGAGAGTCTCGAAATGGTGGAGACATAAGATTGATATATTGGAAGCCTATGTTTTGGAGTTGAGGAAGGTTCGAGGAAAGCGAAATTCTGCAGATCTAGGGAGATTCTGGAACCCCGGAGGTAAATGGGCCTCGATGGGCCTTAGTGGAAGGAAAGGAGCCAGCCCTGGGTGGCGGGCGCCATCCTTCCTAGTCCTACTGGGACTGGGAGAAGGGGCAGCCCTTCTCTCTCTTTCCCCTCAAAGAATCCTAGTCAACTAGGATTGGAGAATCCTACTCGAGAGGGTAGGACTCCTGGCCATAGCCCGCCTTGGCTTCAGCCCCTTCCTTGCCTCCTTTATATCTATCGCAGGGGCACCCTAGAACACCTAGGTTAGATCTGGATGGATCGTTCCTTAGCCGTGTCGGTGCCCCCTCCACCATATTCCACCTCGGTTATCGTCATGAAGCTGACAATGAAACCCTGCTTGATGAAACATCAAGATCGTCCCTGCGCCTTCGTCGTCTTGTGGAACTCTCCTCGACACTTTCGGCTGGATCAGGATCTGAGGGGCGTCCATCGAGCTATCACGTGTGACCAAGAACTTCGGTGCGAATGCTGTAGCTTGGATCGATCGGATCGCGGGGAAGGCGTCTGACTACTTCCTCGTTGTGATCGCTTTCGGCCTTGGTCTCGAGTGCGTAGACAACTCTCTCCCCTCTGGTTGCTATGCATCACCATGATCTTGTGTGTGCGTGGGATAATTTTGAAATTACTACGTTCCCACACTTACATCGGCGATTGGGTCCTAAAGCCAATGAGAAGAATCGCCGCATGGCGTATGCTGGTCGGATGGTCTCTTCGATCCGAGAAGTGATCGGTAGAGAGGACCATGGGTTGAACTTTAGAAGCTCCATCGCGCATAGAGTAGGCGTCCGTGAATGCGTGTTTTCTCTCCTCTCTTAGGTATATGGGTAAATATCCCATATTCACCGTGTCGCACTTGTGGAAAAACCATTCATCCTCTATTGTTCGTTGGCAGGTCTCTTCCTAAATAAATCGCTATTTAGCCTTGTGTCATTGTTTCGGCAATTAACGCCAGTCAGCGAGCTTTTGACAATCTACATTGGTGTGGTCAGCTACAGCTTTCAGGAAGTCTGTAATGTATAAAGCGTAAGCGGTCAGTATTAGGTCCAAGTTGGGCCGGACCGGAGTTGGTTCTTCTTTTAAATAGCTTCTTCGGTGACGGGTTTGAAACCTCGGGGCTCCAAGCATTGCTGCCGTGTCTCTCATATCGTCGTCCGTTAATGCGGCTTGTTTTGTTGTTGTGAGTTGCCGTTGTTGTCCATAATGTCCGGATTGCCAGAATTTTCACGGAGATTGTTTGCAATTTAGCCAGGCGTACTCTCCACTTTAAAAGCGGGTCAGTAACGATGTGATGAGGCTGCCATGGATTCGACTTTTCCTGACTTGGTCTTAGGCTATACATTGGTCCGGGATGATATATGTTTAGGCTGCAAGGGCCTCTGCACGCTCAGGAATGACTCGACGATTTGATTTTCTTACGTCCAAGATCCGTGTCCGATTAATGCGGCGATTAGTCGCAGCTGCGAATGATGTAACTTGGGTCATCGACATACTCGGTGGTCACCATATGTTTCCTTAGGCATTGCTCAAAGAATCGGCCTCCAGGTCTTCCCAACGCAATTGACTCTGCGGGCAAATTATTAAGCCAATGCCAGGCTGGTCCGCTAAGCGAGGTGGGAGGTACTTGATGGGCGTGTAGATACGTGGTCACTCGGGCCATATGGATGTGGAGAAGATAGTCTTAGATCACACTGTGAGTTCTGTTATTACCATTATGAATTCGATGTTCGCAGGTTTGAACCCTTCAGGGATCGATGATCCATTTACCGTCGAGCATAGCGGTGTGGCGCCCTGTTAATGAAAGCTCATGACGCCTTTCGAAAAAGCTATACTCTGCTGTATTGACGGCGGTGTATATCCGACGGCCGGTATTAAATGCGTGGGTCGTAGAAACGCCCGTGATCCATAGATGGATCTGGATTGCCTTGCTTTGTCCTCAATATGTATCGCAAAGTCGGCGCGTTCTCTTAACCCGTACTTTTGGGCGATGCAGGGTATGGTCTTAGCTGGGGGCCTCTCTGTCCGCGACCAGCGGTGTCGATCAGCCATATCGTCGCTGTAGTGATGGAGAATGCGTGCTTCCTCCTCTAATGAGAGGAGCAGCTTGCGTCTTGGGTAACTTTTGGAGGGCGTTCGATTTATACTCTTGACCCGAGGACCTCGGTCCATCGATCGGCCCGGCAGTCTGATCAGCTTGAGGCTAGCATTTGCTTGCTTTTCTTTAGGGCTGTTTGCTTTGTGGCGATAAGCTGCGCAAAGCCTCTTGTTACAGGATCCCGGGCGCGAATTCGTCATTTTGAGGCTTATTTGTCTTGGAGGGAGGCATATAGTTATGATCCTCAACCTCTTGTGCCCCCCTCATGAGGCTTGGCCCATCCTCTGTTGAGTCTTGTTGGAGGATTGTCTTGACCTCTCCGGGTGTTTTCCCTGTCGGATCTCCATTCTTCTGTGGCGGGATTTAAACGGCGCGCCTTTGGCGGTTTTGGGCTGCTTCTTTAAAGTGCCTCCCTTGCCCATCCCGTCTTTTGGTGTCCACCATATATATTTATGGTAGGTGGTCTTATGCCATGGGGTTTCTATTCTCGGGATAAAGTCCCAAAATGTCTTGTCGTTTACCTAAAGGGAAAAGCCTAGCGGGGGTTTGGGCCTATCGATGGCGGGACGCGCTCGATAAGCCTTCTGACTAATCTTACAATGGCGGCGCGCCTCTCTAAATTGACTTTCAGCGGTTCTTTATCCTCGTTAATTAGTAGTAGCCTTCTCCTAAACCCCTACTACTATATTTAATTTTATTTCTTTTCTATTTCATTTGTATTCATACACCTTTACACAAGTTTTCATACAACGAATTTGAGATTGTTTTAATCATAATGAGTTATTACATCATGGGGTGAAAAGAACGTGGACTATTTCAAGTGGATGTTCATCCTTGAAACTAATCCTGATTATTTACCAATAATTTCATCATCATCATCATATCATTAACAACTTAATCATAATACATCATTGTCATATAACACCTCCTCAATATCATCGTTTTCATCATTGACATCACATAACACCTCCTCAAGATCATCATTATCAACTCTAACACATTACCACATAATAAACATATTGTACCTCATAGGACCTATTACATTGATTAAGACCTACTACATTTCTAGGTAAAATAACAAAAACAAGATAGCCCCACCTCCATTATGGAGAATGGAGATTACTTTCTCCATTCTTGCCTTTGCTGAATGTTACTTCCAGAACCTCCTTAATGTCCATACATTTCTTTCATTCTCGATGATCATGTGTTCACGGTTTTGAAATCCGATATGCACGGTGAGCTCCCTAGATTTACGGCGGTATGTTAGGCGAGGCGACCATGCGACACATCGGATAGGCACAAATCCATCGGGAGTTTCTTTGAAAAACATAATAATAACTTTGTAGTTAGCAATGATGTACTAGTTTTAGAAGTATGCAAAAATGCCGAATGTCGTAATAGTAAAAATCTTACTGGGTATCTCGGAGAAGTTATCGTTTTCAACACATGCACTAGTGTACGTATTCACCATAATTTGGAGGGTTGATAATAGGCATTGTAATTCTCAAGAAAGTACAAAACGTCGGATGATTTTTCCCTTATATGTTAATTGGGTGCCTTGATTGTAGTGGGTTTTATCTACCATCTTCCAACGTCTTTGAAGAATCAAAATAAGCTTCAATGGAAATAAGCTATCAACTATTTTGAAATAAAGAATATAAATTAGTTAATAACTATGTTTGATAAACTCACATAAGCGGTACAATCGGCGCGTATCAACAAGGACCCAAATGTCCATATTGTCTTCCTTTTCGGGATCACCAAGATCCATGGTGATAATCATACCTCATCAAAACCATACATTTTGCAAAGTGCTTCCCAATTTTGGCAACCAAAATGGGTTCGCCGAGCATTATACAATTACTTCAAAATCCATATCATGATGGGTCCTTAGGTATATTTTCTTTGTTTCAAAATTTTCATGGTCTTAAAACCCATCCTCTCCAAGACATAGCGTCTTGCATGGCATGGGATAAGCTAGTCGAATTGTAAAATATGAAAATTAGGCGTTGAAATATTTGAAGTCATGTTAATGGAGAAAAAAAATTGTAAATGGGTTGGTTATGAACATGAGGTCTCCTCGAGCTTAATCTTTGAAGCGGCGATTCGTCCGCGAAACGAACCTTGCACATACCTCGATCGTCGTGGCACCAGCTACACTCCGTCGGGAGACCGTCGGTTCCGTCGACATTTCCTACAATCATAATTCAAAGATTAAACTTGTACATATTCTAGCACAAGTCATGTAAAATTCACGACAAAATCGGCATGACCTTTGCTAAAAAAGGAATATCGGCGCCTGAAATTTGCGGGCGAAATTAATTAACACTCCGACAAAACATAGGCCCTCGGAGATGTAAACTGAACATGAGCGGCCAACAACCACATATCCTATTTGAGCAACAACACAAAATATACAAGGATATTTGGCTGGTCTCACCTCGATGTCGGAGAACGTCGTGGGATGGGGCTTGGGAGGGGTTGTGAGGGAGGGGTCTGAAACCATATAAGTTATCACTAGCAACAAAACATGTTCAATAGTTTTATTAATTCAACTAGTTCTTACTAAATATAAAACATAAATTTCTTTCTAAAAATAAAGTAGTTCAACTAGTTATATTAATTATTTACTAAAAATAGATTAGTTCATTAATTCAACTAGTTCAACTAGTTTATTAATTTACTTAAAACTAGTTAACTACAACTAAAGTAGTTCAACTACCACTACTAACTAAAATCTAACTAACTAAGCTAAAAAATTACTACTACTAATTAACATCTAGTACTAGCTAACCCTAAATTAACATCTACTACTAAATCTAGTACTAACTAGTGGGGTGGGGGGTGGGGGCTGGGGTGGGGGGGGAGGGGAGGGGGGGGGGGGGGGGGGGGAGGATGTCGAGGAGGATGGAGGAAAAATTGGGAGCCAGTGCCAGGGCCCCGGAGGTTGGGTGGGGGTCCTCCCATGGGGATAAGGTAGGGATGTTGGGCGTTTGGAAAAAACAAGAAAATGGATGGCGCTCTTGTTTCTTGCTATAGCTAGGGGCCAAGGTCATGGCAACTTGCGTTTTTGTATGCCTCAACCTCGCTACTTCTTTCGATGGCGCGTTTGGCGGAACCCCTGCTAAAATTGATAGCGTGGTATTTTGAACTTTAGATAAGATTCGTGTATAGGCTTTTCCTAGTAGTGCTAGCATGTGGTTAGATAAATGGACAATGGCTACAAAGTGGGTGGTGGGTGGGCTCGTTTCTTGTCATCATTCCCAACCATCAAATTCCGCAGACTCTCATGATGAAGATGCTTTAGTGAATTCAATATGGGGAGCATTGGAAGATTCCGGTGGTGAATTCCAAAGGCCCGTTTCGGATCAATTAGGCGGGGAGGTTGGGTCCGGCGAGGGGTCGGAATCCATTTAGGACGATTTGTTGGCTCCATCGCCGTGGATTTAAACCCCCATCCCCGGCCCTCGTCTGGCGTCGGCTCGGGCTAATGGCGAAGCAGTCCGTTCTTCCACCAAAAACCATTGGAGCTAGATCATGCCCATCATCCCGGTGCAGCCGGTTGTGGTCGGTGTCGAAATCAAGTCTCCAAAGGGGTGAATTTAATTAAACTGACGGCGGGTAGCTTCGTCCTCGGATGGCCAGTGAATTGCCCAGGCCGCCCGAATCGAATCTTCCCGGGGAGAAAAGTCTCACCCGGAAACCCAGTTGAAGATGCCATCAACCTATGGTGGGACCGGAAGACTCCAATGAAAGCACCAATTATTTCAAAAGGGTTGGATCCCTGGCGGGGATGGTAACAGGAGACGGGACACAATGTTTTCAGGTTGGGCCCTCTCGATGGGTAAAACCCTCGTCCTCGATTAATATTGATGATATGGGTAGTACAAAGTAGATCTACCACGAGATCAAGGGGCTAAACCCTAAAGCTAGCCTATGGTATATTTTGTAATGTATTTGTCCTTGGATAAAGCCCTCCGGTTTATATAGACAAGGAGGCTAGGGTTACAGTGGGATTCCGGTGGTAGGAGATCTACATATCCGTTCAGGCTTGCCTTCCGCCAAGGAAAACCAGGGACCGGCGGGTCTTCAATCTTGTATCTTAAGTAGTCTTGGAGTCGGTGGATAATGATAGTCCGGTGTGGACACCCCTAGTCCAAGACTCCCTCACCCCCCTTTCCTTTCTCTTCCCCCTTTCCTTCTCCCATTGGTTCCCATATGGGGGCACCCAACCTCTGGTGGCTGGTTTTCCCTCTTGGCCCATTAGGATATCTTTTTCGGGGTGCCGGAATCTGACTCCAACGTATCTATAATTTTGATAGTTCCATGCTATTATATTTTACTTTATATCATTTTTTAACCTACTATGGAGGCCCAGCCCATATTGTTGTTTTTTTGCCTATTTCAGTATTTCAAAGAAAAGGAATATCAAGGAGTCCAAGCGGAATGAAACCGGGGCGTGATTTTTGGAGCAGCGTGATCGGAGGACTTGGAGTGCAAGTCAAGGCTTCGAAAGCCACGAGATAGAGCCGCCCCTGGCCCCATCTCGTGGGCCCCTCAGCACGGCATTCTTCCTCCTATATAACCTCGTCCCCAAAAACATCAAGGGGCCCCCGAAACACAATTTCCCCGCCCGTAAATACTATTGCGAGATCCCATCTTGGAGCCTTCGAACACTCTCGGGAGGAATTGACCATGGAGGGCTTCTACATCAACATCCTTGCCCCCAGGTGGTTGTGAGTGGTTTACCATAGACCTCTGGGTCCATAGTTATTAGCTAGATGGCTTCTTCTCTCTTTTGGATCTCAATACAATTTCGCCCCTCTCTTGTGGAGATCTATTGATGTAAACTCTTTTTGCGGTGTGTTTGTGGATCCGATGTTGTGGGTTTATGATCAAGTTTATCTATGAATAATATTTGAATCTTCTCGAATTCTTTTATGTTGATTGAGTTATCTTTGCAAGTCTCTTGAATTACTTCGGTTTGGCCTACTAGATTGGTCTTTCTTGCCATGGGAGAAGTGCTTAGCTTTGGGTTCAATCTTGCGGTGTCCTTACCTAGTAAGAAAGGGTTAAGGCCGTATTGTATTTTGCCATCGAGGATAACAAGATGGGGTTTATATCATATTGCTGGTTTATCCCTCTACATCATGTCATCTTTTCGTTACTCGTTCTTATAACAATACTCTAGATCTGGGGTGGTCGTGTGTGGAGTAATAGTAGAGATCGGGAGTCCCTACTTGTTTGGGCGTGATGCCTATATACATGATCATGCCTAGATAATCTCATAACTATACTTTTCTATAAATTGCTCGAGAGTAATTTGTTCACCCAGTAATCTTATGCTATCTTGAGAAGCCACTAGTGAAACCTTTGGCCTCGGGGTCTATCTTTATCATATTTGCTTTCAATCTACTTTTATTTGCATCTATATTATAAAATACCAAAATATATTTATCTTATCATACTATCTTTATTAGATCTCACTTTGCAAGTGGGTGAAGGTTGAAACCCTTTATTGCGTTGGTTCGATTTCTCGGTTTGTTTATGTAGTCCTGGGACTTTTGAGGAGCCTCTAAGGAAATATGCCTAGGGGCAATAATAAATTATTATTTATTTCCTCATATCATGATAAATGTTTATTATTCATGCTATAATTGTATTAACGGAAACATGATACATGTGTGAATACATAGACAAACATAATGTCACATTGCCCACTTGACTAGCTCATTAATCAAAGATGGTTATGTTTCCTAACCATAGACATGTGTTGTCATTTGATTAAGGATCACATCATTCGAGAATGATGTGATTGACAAACCCATTCCGTTAGCACTTGATGTTTAGTATGTTGTTTTGCTTTTTCATGACTTATACAAAGTTCCTACAACTATGATATTACAACTCCGTTTGGAGGCCTTTTGTGCTAAAGCGTCGCTCGGTGATTATAAAGGAGTTCTGGTGTCTCGAAGGTACATGTTGAGTTGGCGTTTGAGACTATGATTTGTCCTCCGATTGGGGGAGGTATCTCTGGCCCTCGGTAATGCACATCACTATAAGCCTTGCAAGCAATGTAGCTAACAGTTAGTTCGTAATGATGCATTATTAGGAGTAAAGAGACTTGCGTGCAGATTGAACTAGGTATTGGATCTTGGGATCGAATCTCGGGCTTAAATACCGATGACAAAGGAACGCGTATGTTGTTATGCGGGTTGACGATAAAGATCTTCATAGAATATGAGGACCAATATGAGCATCCGGTTCGCTATTGGCTATTGACGGAAGCAGTTCTAGGTCATGTCTACATAGTTCTCGAACCCGTAAGGGTCCCCCAATTCGATGGAGTTATATTATGAGTTTAAAATTTTGATGTCGAAGGTTGTTAGTCCGGATGTGATCACCGGACATGACGAGGTCTCTAAATGGCGAGACATAAAGATTGATATATTGGAAGCCTATATTTGGATATCGGAATCGTTGGGTGAAATCGGGTTTTATGGTCGGGGTTCGGAACCCCGAGTTAATGGGCCTACATGGGCCTGAGGGAGAAAAGGGCGCCGGGGTGGCGGCCCCCCCCTATCCGAATAGGACAAGGAGGCGCCACCCTCCTTTCTCTTTCCCTTCCCCTTCCTTCTCCAACAAGGCAAGAGTCCTACCGGTGGGAAGTAGGACTCCTCAGTCACCCCTAAGGGCGGCCCCCCCCCCCTCCTTTATGTCCGGGGGGAAGGGGCACCTCTAACACAAAGTTGATCTTCGTGATGGTTCCAGCGTGTCGTGCCCCCTCCACCATATTTCGGTCTTCTGCGGTGCTTGGGAAGCCTGCGTGATGAACATCATCCCTCCCCGCGTCATTTGTGGAACTCTTCCCGACACCTGCTGGATGGGTGGGGATGCCATCAAGCTGAGCGTGTCTGAACTTCGGGGTGCCGCGTTTGGTACTTGGAGGTCGAATCAGAATCGACTACATCAACTTGCCTTCGCTTTTCCCCGGGGTCCGTGGACCTCCCCTCTGTTGCTTGCATGCGAGGAGTCTGGACTAGGGGTGTCGGATAGCGAACTATCATCTTCGGCGGACTCTGGACTATGAAGATACAAGATTGAAGACTTGTCCTTTGGGATGGGACTTTCCTTGGCGTGGAAGGCAAGCTTGGCGATAAAATATGTAGATCTCCTACCATTGTAACCATTGCCCTAACCCTCTTGGTGCCTATATAAACGGAGGGTTTTAGTGAGGGAACAACAATCATACCATAGGCTAGCTTTTGGGTTTAGCCTCTTTGATCTTGGTAGATCTACTCTTGTACTACCCATATCATCAATATCAATCAAGCGGAGTAGGGTTTACCTCCCGAGAGGGCGAACCGGGTAAAAACACGTGTCCCTTGTCTCTTTACCATCCGCCTAGGCCCGATTCGGAACCCCCTACCCGATCCGGGTTTGCACCGACATTGGTGCTTTCATTGAGAGTTCCTCATGCGTCATCTTTAGGCCCGATGGTCCCGATCATCCAACAATGCGGTCGGGGTGAGACTTTTCTCCCAGCCAGATCTTCGTATTGGGGCTTTCCTGGGGCAATTCAGCCATTGGGCGATTAAGCTGCTTTCCATCGGTCGATTTGGAAGTTTGAACTACGGTGGCGTTCGCGGAGACTTGATCTTCCCGGGTTGAGCCACACCAAAGCCCCGCATCACGAAAGGGCATGATCTAGCTTCGCCGGCGTGCCCTGAGGCGCCAGCGTCCGCTCCGACCCTTGCTTCCGGGCGACTCCCGTCGGGGCGGGTGGCTGGACACGCCTCGGGGGCTGCTATCTCTCTGGCGATTCAGGAACACCAACCCTCGCTGCATGCTTGTGACTCAAGGTGCGGACTCCTCTCGGACTCCGAACCTTCCGCCCCACGTGCCCGATTGGCGCCCGATCATGGGTTCACCTCCGGACATCTTCGGCCTTCGCCCTTTGGCGACATCCAGGTTTCACTAAAGTCTCTCTCTTTTCGGAGGCCCCGGACTATGGTCGGGAAGGTTGGGATCGCGGAAGAAATTAAAGCCCACCCACCACCCCCCGTACCGCGATGATTTAAGACATGCCGACCGACCTAAGACATCGGGTATGGGGCGATCAGGGGGCGACCAGAACCACCTCGGGACCTTTGGAAGGCCACCTGTCATACAACATTTACATGGTGGACATCCCAAAAATGGGAATGGCGATGGAACAAGGAGGATGACCCCTCAGAAACAGCCTAGCGCCCGGCGTCGGGGCCGCCTCCTCCCGCCATAGTAAAAGGGCGATTTCCGGGAGACAATAACACCGGACGGTCAAACAACCCCCGGCAGGATTCAGCGGGAGGATGGGGAAAAGCCCTCATGAGAAAGGCGGCCGAGGGTGAGGGCGATAATTACATGCCTCCCTCCGAAGACAAAGGCAAGCCTCGGGGCGCAATTTGTCATGCGAGGATCCCGTCAACAAGAGGTTTCAAATGCAGGCTTATACGGCAAGTAGCCTCAAGAAAAAGCCAACGACAGAGCTGACCAAGACTTGCTAAGGCCCCGGATGGTGAAGTCCTTGGGCGAAAGTATGAACTCGGGCCCCTCAGAGCTACCCAAAGCAGCTGCTACCCCAATTAAAGGAGGCACCTAAACCTACATCCCGCGCGCAATCGACCGCGGCCACCTCGTGGCACAACCGAAACCTCTCGGCCCTCCACTCAAGCCGCACCCGGCGCCGCTCAAAAATACCAAGGCAAATCGCCCGGACCGGGATATATTGGAGGAAAAGGGAAAACAAGATCGATCTACGGATGGGGCCCCATGATGCGTGATGATAAAAATCACCCCGAATATGGCAATTCGGGGGGGGATAACAAAGCTCATTGAGCTACGTCGTGATATAAATCTGGGCGCCCCACCCACCTTCAGACAAAGTGATGGATAATCAAATCCGAGGGTTTCAAACCCGTAAACATTGAATCATCACGATGGCTAGATCCCGATGCGGATGGGGACTACCTCCTTCATATCCCATGGCCCCCGGTGATGATCTACCGCCATCAAATACCTCCCTCAAGCAAGGGCCAGCTTGGCATTGGCTTAAACTTAACAAAAGTCATTGGTTGTTGGGAAGACCGGAACCGCATTGCTCGACAATTTCAGGGCACTTATGTGGGACCACGGGCCGATGACCTAAGCCACATAATTCAGCAGCTAGAAAATTGGCGGAACAATTACGGACCGGTTCTAACCAAAAAAAATCAAACGTTTTGGATGGAGGCCCTTGCAGCCTTCAAACATAACATCCGCAGTGGCTTGCCCACCTAGGGCGGGAAAAGCGAAATCCATGGCAGCCCTCACAACACTCATGACCGCCTGCGGGGAGGATAGTGGCTAGCTCAATAACAAATGACCAAGAGCCCTTAATTGGATACCAAGGACGGCGGCGGCGTCAACAAGCAAAGGGCATTAATGGCGATAATCTTTGAATCTGCGGTCAATACCGGGCCCGTCCAATTTGGACCGAATACTTTCGCGCTCGTGCGGTACGGCACCCGAAAAATCACACCGGGGTTGTTGGGTGTTCAACAGCGACAAGTTAAATGCAAAAAACAATGACAAGGGGCTGCATAGCGACAGGAGGAGCCCGCGCCCGAAAAATAGAAGACGAAGGGCTTCCCCCACAAGTAGGTGAACATGATATCCAAATCCACATACCCAAAGGGAGGGGCGTGCACTGGGGGCGTTATGCGATGGAACGATCGCCCCAAAGTTCAATCCGTGGTCCTGCCCGATCACTTTTGATCGAAGGACCACCCACTAGCATCCGCCATGGTGGATTCGCGCTGGTTCTAGACCCAATTAGGTTTCACCTCACTAGAGTCAAAGGGCGGGGAACCGAACCCATTCGGGATATAGTGCAAGGGGGCATAGACCCCTCAAGTTAAACCCACAAAACGACCTTCAAAGGCGTCATACGTGTGAGGCCAAATGCAGGCTTAGTTACCGAAGTGGTCGGATCACGGATAACTTCGGCGAGAATTAATCTTTGACATAGTCCCGTTCTGGCTATCACGCCTTTTCGGACGAACCGCATTTGCAAAGTTCAATGCGGTGCCGCCTCCAATACCTCAAGCTCAAGATGCGGGCCCTCAGGTCATTACGGTCAGCGGAAACACGGCGCTCCTCGCGGAGGAGCACCCGGCAGCCTGGCGGTACAAGCAGCCTCTTAAGGCAATTTATCCGTATTAAACATCGGACCGTCAAAGCGCGCCCGTGTAACCTACAACAAGACCGCTGCCGTTGACACGTGTAAATCGGCTAACCCCACCCTCGTGAAATGCGAAACCGTCTCGCCTAATATGCTCGGAAATACCATGGGCATTGGGGAGAACACCGACCACGCAGGCCAAATGCACTCAAGCCGGGGCTCCCAATTGTGTCATTCTTCTTTTTCTCTTACTTAGGACTCCTTTTCAAGAAGCCTTCGTAGAATCACCGAACACCCGATGCAACAGGGAAAGCGGCTTTCGTCGAATGCCGGTGGTCTCTATGGCGGTATACTTGTTTTACATACATCCCTTTGCTCGGAGGAGACATTCAAATAGTCCGTCCCTTGCTTTCGCACTATTTGTATGTTACGCTTTTACCAGCTTTTTTGAATAAACAATGCATGCTTTTGCCTATTATTGCATTCCTTTTTATTTTATCTATACATGTTCACTTATGACATTTATTTAGCCTTTAGTGCGGCCAAATACACCAGGGCAAAGTACCCCAAAATATGGTGTGATAAGTTCGAACACTTTCTAAGTCGGCACCCAACTTATAGCATTTATATCGGCTCGAATCATGTCTTGGGTCAATATTGGGTTTGCCGGGTCCCATGTTTTGGTACCTTACTTCCATTATATTGGCTAAGGTATGGGAGAACCCTGCGATTTGCCCGGTTGAGCTGGGTTAAGCACCTCGTTGGAAAGCTAAAAGCCGTCATGATAGGCGAGGCTGGTTTTGTTGAGGTTTTGGTCCCCTTATGCGCTTAGGCGATTTGTCCGGCCCGGCGTGGATGGGCCCCAAACTGGTCTTGTTCTAGGGCTTCGAAATTTAAAATTATAGAATCTATGGCTAAGTGGAGTGTTCAAGCATTATAGTCCGGTTGCCTTGTTAGTTCGTTGAGCCCTCCTCGAAGGACCCAGAATGGGAAAAAAGCGCTCAAGTTTATCGAACACCCCTTTTCGTGGCATGGGGGCAAAACGACCCGCCATCTCTCAAATTTAATAAGCGGCCGCAAGGTAATATTTTAAATTCCAAATTTTTAGCGCATATGAACAAGTTTTCAAGCTGGATAACAAATGCATTTACTCAAAATTACATCTTTGGGCATTCCCCTATAAAGGGGGCACCCGGACTCCATAATACATCTCGGGCATCGATACTCCCCCGGGGGGCGTCGTCCGCTTTATCCATCTTGCCCATCAATTTGCGGCGGCCTCTGAGCACCCGATCTGAGACAAAAGCGGCGACTTCAATCCGGACAAGCGTCCACCGCCCCGGCCAAGTAGCTCCAGGCATGGCTTCTTTAGGCCCGGGAACTATCGGCCCTTCATGGCTGTTGGCCACCTTATGAGCTCGACCAGCTTCCTGGTCGCTCAAAAAGCCGGTGTCGGCCTCAACATCTTGAGACGGAACACCTTCTCCATGAGCTCCCTCCTCGGCGGTAGAATTCGTCGTCGGACCCTGCAGGCAGATCTGCGAATGCTCTGAGAGCTCGGTTCGGGTAAGTAACAAGTAATTCACTTTCACGTGCTTGCTTTGCATGAAGAATGCCTTACCGCGCTATCTTCTTTATTGCCTCAATTTCTGGAGAGCTTTTTGGGCTTGGCCTTAGCGGCTGGCGCTCTCAAGAGCAGGCGAGCTCGGACTCTTGAGTCTTTGAGTCATGCTCCAAACTCTCGTGTTTTCCGAGGCACGGAGCTCTTGCCGCACCTCCATCCACGCCTCCTACTTCTCTCGCTCGGTGCGTTCATGCCGCATTGCTTCGACCTTGGACACGCTTCCTTGAGAGTCGCCACCTCGTTAAGTGGCCCCTGCAATTCTCCACGTTATTCCTGTTATTTTTGCAACCACATCTTTATATACTTCCATAAGGTATTACTTCCCTTCCTTGTCCTCGAGCTGCTTCTTGGCAAGGCCGAGCTGGATTCTCGGACGCTCGAGGCTCTGCCTTCAATGCATTGACCTCCAGCGTCGATCGGTCTGTACGCCCTCGATGCGGCTATATCTCCCGACGTGTGAAGCCGACTTAGAAGACATAACCGCATTGAAAGCAATGTCGCAAGTGAGGTAATCTTCACACAACCCATGTAATACATAAGGAAAAAGATACATAGTTGGCTTACAATCGCCACTTCACACAATTACATGAATAAAGCATTACATCATCGGATACAATCAAGGTCCGACTACTGGAACCAAAATAAAGAAAGAACCCCAAATGCGACAAAAGGTCCCGATCCGAGCCCCAGCTGGGCTCCACTCTTGATCAACTAGAGCGGAACAACACAAAGGCAAGATCTTCATCGAGCTCCTCCTTGAGCTTAGTTCGTCACCGCTTTCGATAACATAGGCACACCGCAAACTGGTTTTGGAAGTATCACGGTGATCCGCGAGAACTCAGCAATCCCATTACCATGGTATCAAGACTATAAAGCTTAATGGGAAAGGAAGGGTAAAGTGGTGAGGTTGCGGCGGCTAAGCGATATGGTGGCTAACCAAGCATGAAATAAGGCGAGAAGAGAAACAAAGCGGAGCGATTCGTGAAGCTAGCAATGAAGGTGATCACGAACACCTACTTCGTCGAAACATAACACGAAACCGTGTTCACTTCCGGACTCACGTGAGAAGAGACCATCACGGCTACACACTCGGTTGATGCGTTTTAATTCGGATCAAGTGTCAAGTTGTCTACAACGGACATTAACAAATTCCCATCTGCCATATAACGCGAGGCACGGCTCTCGAAAGTTTATACCCTACGGGTGTCCCAACAGCCCATGACAAGCTCTCGCGATCATCGAAGAATAGACCTTCACCGAGACACTCGATCGGACTCGGTATCCGGTACATCAAGACATTCGACAATGGTAAAACAAGACCAGCAAAGCCGCCCGATCGCCAATCGATAGGAGCTGCACATATCTCGTTCTCGAGGCTGACACGGATGAGTCGACCTCTGAGTAAAACCAGCCCTCGAGTTGCCAAGGTGGCCCCATAATCTGCCGGTTCGGACCAACACTTAGACAAGCACTTGGCAGGGGGCTGAAATAAAGATGACCCTTGGGTTAATTACTCCCAAGGGAAAAGTAGGTGGTGGTGAGGCAAATGGTAAAAGCAATGTTGGGCCTTCTTTGGACAAGTTTTATTCAAAGCGAACTGTCGGGGGTCCCATAAATCACCCGACCGCGTAAGGCGCAAAATCCGGAACATAACACCGGTATGGCGGAAACTAGAGGCGGCAAAGTGGAACAAAACACGGGCATAAGGCCGAGCCTTCCACCCTTTACCAAGTATATAGATGCATTAATAATATAAGAGATATTGTGATATCCCAACATAAACCCTGTCACCATGGAGAAATCTTCAACTTCACTGCAACTAACAACGCTATAAGAGGGGCTGAAGCAGGTAACATAGCCAAACAACGGTTTGCATAGGAAGGTGTTCAAAGGTTAGAGGTTCATGGCAATATGGGATGGCTGGACAAAGCAGGTAATAGGTATGCAGCATAGCGAAAAACGAAGCAACTAGCATAGCAATGATAGTAGTGAGATCGAGGGTAGCGGTCATCTTGCACGAAATCCCGCAAGGAAGAAGAAGCGAGTCCATGAAGAAGATGAGCGGATGAAGCCAGAACCAAGCGTGAGCGAGCGAATCCTCACGAGCAGCAGAAGCAGGAACTAACAAGAAGAAGCACACAACATGAGGTAAACACACAACACATGACCAAGGCATGATGCACAACAAGCATGATGCATGACCAAGGCTACATGAAGATATTCATGGCAAGAGATGATGCAAACAAGAACAACACATCAAGGCAAGTTTAAATGAGGCCGGGAACAAATATAACAATTCGATAAGTCCTCATATGCAATATTTCGAAATTGGTCCAGAACTGAATAAACCTTATGTTGAAGTTGTTAAACAGCAATTTAAAGATCACAAGATGATCTACGAAATTCTAGTCAAGTTACATATAAAGTTCATTAGATTAGACTACGGGCTAGAAGATATGAGCAAAACAAGTTAAACATGGCATTGATGCAAAATGCACCCAAACATCAAGCAAACACACCAAAACAAGGATGCAACATGATAATATGAAACAACATGCAAAATCAAGCAAGTTTCATATAGAACACACTCAAAAGCGAACAGCGGTGCAACACACACACACTAAACAAGTCATAGCGACAATCCGTCCAAAACACAACTAGGCATCTTACAAGCATCAAAACAACATGCTACAGCACCCCAACATAATAACAAAAGGCATGGGCATGAAGTAGACCTAAAAGCATAACAAAACATGAACATGAGCTATCTCCGAAATCACTAGAACATGCTCAAAAACACATGGAATATTGCAAATAATACAGTTTAGACTTTAGCGAAATAACATCGAGTTGTAATGTTTAGAGCTATCAAACAACATGTTACGAGGAACTCATCATGGCAAACAAAGGCATGGCATGAATCTACTAATTGCATATATCAAAAGACCCTTCTGACCATGAGCCAAAAAGGCACGGAGAATATGATGGCACCCATGTAAACATGGCAAGTTATATTACTGATTTATACATGGCAAGAAAAACAATAAGTAGGCATGTTAGTGAGCTCGAACCACTCACTACAGAGCAATACATGGCATGGCAAGGCAACCAACAGAAAGAGGCATGTTTATGAAGCTAAGCATGGCAAGACAAGGTCATAGCATACGGATCAACTTCTAGCGACCTCGTGAAAATTGAATCTCATGCAAACAATCATGGAAACATTTTCAAGCAAATTTGGAGCAAGAAATGAACATGTTCAGCAGGCTATAATTGCAACCAAGAGCATGAATGGATAGAGCATGACATGTATATCAAAACATGTTTATAGAGCATCTCCAGATTATGCACAGATTGATTAGTGGAAGCATGTTAACATGGCATCAAAATGTAACAGAATCTGTGGAAAACAACAACAGCAACTACCCTACTTTACAAGCTTGATCACTCAGCACACAACTCACAAAAATACAAGGTCAACACCCCTGGAAAGATGGCATGGCATAGTCCAACATTCATGTAGAGCTCATACTCATAGGATGCACACATAAATCATGGCAAAATGTTAAAACACAAGTCATAACGTTTAGTGATTAACAACATGAAGCACTCTTCCAACAGCATTCCGGGCACCAAGATGATCTCAAATGCAAATGATGAAATGGAATGAAATGATGTACTCGTCGAGGCGAACAATTTGACATATTATACGCAAAAGCAGAGCTACGGTTGCGAAGATGTGATAGCATGAAAATGGGTCGAATGTAAAATAAGCGGGGACTTGGTGGTTTGGGAAACCTTTCTTGTTACGATTTCGAGGCGAGGCTTCATGGGTCGGCCAGGTGGCGGAGGTCCGGAGGGCGGATCAGGGCTGCCTCGGCGGATCTCGCGGATCCGGCCAGGCCTGTGGGCCGGGGGGAGGCGGAGGCAACCCAACTGGCCCCCTCCGGCCAAGGTCGCCCGTCTGGTCGGGCAGCGTCTTGGGCCCAAGGGCCCAGCAAAGGGGGGGCCTTGGAGCCAGGGCAACCGAGGGGTGGGGAAAGGCCGGCGC
>JAHHZJ010003243.1:0-29729 GCA_021437245.1 Aegilops speltoides
AATTCAAAGTCAAATATGTCCTGCAAAAATGTGAACCATTTTTGGTAGATGCTTCCACCTTGATCCGAAATGATGAACATTTTTAAAGGGCATTTTGAAATCATTGAAAAATATTTTGGTTGAACCTTTCTGAATTCCTCTTTGATGCTAGGGTTTGAAACAATCCCCATTTCAGGTTTAAATGAAATTTAAACATGATGCAACACTCTAAGGCATGCACTAGGCATTGTCAGAACTAGGGATGTGACAGCTCACCCCCACTAAAACAAGAATCTCGTCCCGAGATTCAAGCGTAGGGTAAGATGAAAGGGGAGCGCAAACTAATATAATCTTCACGATCCAGATGTCCTTCTCGAGGATGCTGATTTAGTGTTCCAATTGATCTTGACGTCTTTGCTTTTGAGATCTTCATCCAACATGAGGCCGAAACACTCTACAAGGATGGACCATTTTAATGATCACAAGATCAACTCACGGAATGAGATGTAGAACATCTCTTGGTGAGAGACTAAACACACATCATGAAGGACGGAAGAAACAATTTGATGAGGTTTCAAAGTAGCGAGGAAAATAATTGTCATGATACCTACAAGAGACACCTTATGGAAGGTGACTCGTAGAAATATCCTTAAGTGGCAAAAAGAGTTATATTTGATTGAGAGATCATTGAAACTCTTTATACCAGACCTAAGGCAAATCACGATCAATCATTTGAAGGAGTCAGAAGAATGACATTCTCGGTCAGGTGGATGATGTGGATTACCTTGTTGAAGACAACACAAAGGATGATTTTTAGTAATGGCGGGAGAAGCTCAGCGGTGAGAGTGATTCCACTATTTGAGTGGTTATAGCATAACCGAAAAGACTAGGAGTAACTCCAGTTAGTGCGGTGATAATACATAGTGCTTGTGCGTGCTCTCAAGAACTTGAGCATTTCCATATTCATCAAGGTTTTACCAACATCCGTGTCAAGGGTGCTTGACAACACAACATACTACCATGATGAATAGCGATGGACAATGCGGATGCAAGGAAGATAACACTTTCTCAGATTTCACCTTAGCGAGACCAAGGGGACAAAATCTGGATGATCGTAGAGAGACATTTAGCACTCCGCTTCTAATGTTCTCCTTGATGTACTAGCGTATCCCATTCATTGAGATGGTGATGGCATCTAGAACATCAAGTAAATGTCGGACTTGAAACACAAAAATCATAAGAGCACAACTAGGGAGTAAATCCTCACGAAGTCCTTATGGAGAGGTGGCCAACTTCTTCAATCAAGATACTACAATAATAGGTCTTTAGGCTGGGTGTGTTGGCCCGACATCCATTTTACCAGATTCAGAGAGACCAATATTATAAATCTTGGGAAGCGTTCCAACCATCATATCTGCTTTGAGATTGAGATCTGGTTGGTGTCGAATAATCTAGACTCATCGAGTCTAGAAAGAAAAATGAAAGTTGGCAACACAAACCGACGAGATGATGTTGCGTGATTCTCGGGAAATGAACTACGATAGCAAGCTCTAAAACATGAGCTGGTTCTGCTACAAACATGTGAACACGTTGTCCCAGACAAACATGGCCACACAGTAGTCTTATAATAAAAACACTACCGAGTTCAGGAGGGGAACCATCGACGAGGATAACGAAGTCCTAACATAGGGTATACTCTTAAGAAGGAGCTTCTTCTCCTTGAACAAATCAACCAGTGGCTTGGTGTACTAGGAGATACATGTGGAATGGAGTTAGCGAGCCTGTCAAACCATAGCATACTTTGCACATGCATGACTGATTTGGGATGATTCCAGAGGAAGCAACATTGACTTTCTTGAATTCACGGCGGCAACTTGCATCAAATGTACATGAACTAGAGGAAGTCACTTCTTACATCCGAACATATGCTTCATGAGCTAGCATGAACAAATGCTTTAAAAATTTTTCCAACACTAGCTTAATGTTCAACAAAATTATGGAGAAGACAAGGATGTTGTCGATGGGCTCAACAACACTTCATCTAGATTCCCATGGATATGGAATTCCATAACTATGTGAGCAAGGAGATAGTATTGAGTAGGACCAAAAGACATAATGATGTATGCTCGAGAGAAATCACGAGTAAGACAACATTCTGAACATCGTTAGTTACGATTTGATTTGAGAATAGCCCATACTCAAATCAAAGTTTTGGCAAGACAATAGTCAACAACTGATCACGAGGATCAATCAATGAAGATATTACCTTTCTTGACACATATTCAAGATATCCCTTAATATAAGCTAAGTCGGACAAGCTTTTTCTTCCAACTCTCCAAGTTGTTGTTTGAAGCAACCAATTAGCTCAGGGGTATCAACATGGATTCTTGGAGAAAGGGTGGTTTACGAGGAATAAACCAACTTGATCACGAACTCAACATAGCGGTCGGTGGCGACTGGTGATACTTCGAGAAGATATTCAGAAAATCACGAACCACCGATATGTTACTAAGCTCGAGAACAATCTTGCTTTTCAGGGCAAGGCGATATGATCAAATGGCGAGGATTTGAAATAAACCTAACTCATCGATGAGGAGTGCACGAGGAAAATGGACTAGGTGGCACAATCAACCTTAGGGTGACGATCCAATAATCAATACGCTAAGAATGAGGTTATAGTCCATTAACTACCAAACAGCGGAGTTGCTAGCGATGATTTCACACATCATGGTTCACTTGTCGGCATTCCGGTTCACGACAACCGGAACCGAGGAATGAGTAATGATGGCGAGAAGTATTCTGCGTCAAGAGTTCCGAGGATGGTGTGCAATTCCCATGACATTCTTTATGTAAAGATGGTAATATTCAAAAGGTAGAAACAGAGCAAAAGCTAGATTAGCAATTTGATCTGCGAGTACAACTGCTTTGACCCAATCCTAGAAATGGATGAGAGTCTTGGAGTTTGTTTCTCCTAGTCATTACGAATAGAATGGCCTGACGGACCACAAGAGTGATAGGCATCGATAAACGAATGCACGCATAGTCTTGACTATCAATTGATAGACGAAGGTCAGTATACAACTAAAGCGGGACAACTCAAAGGAACATATGATTTTCTGAGTTGTGGATGCACAGATTAGTATGTCGAGCAAAGCTCAACATTTTTCTTCTGGATAACCCATGCAGAAAGGTTGGACTGGCAGAGTCACAACATAGAATCGAGAGCTCGTCAAAAGCACTCTTATTGTGATCTTTCAGTTCAGCGAGGAACTTCTGCCATAAGCAGTTCATGGTATTGGAAGAAGGAAATACCACGGATCTCAAGGACTATCGCAAAGGTTACTAATATCCTAAAGGAACTAGCAAACACTATCAACACGAGGTAAGTAGGGTGAATCTCGGGTTCAAACCCAGGAGTAGAATACCTACTTCTAAATGGCATCACGGGATGCTTTCGAGAATAATGGCCAGAGTCATCACACTGGGATACAAATCATGGCTAGATTACTAGATGATCCCCTAAGACACCTAGGGTCATAATAATAATTCCAACATATATGTCGAGGCAATAGAATACCTCAACTCAGCAATTAGTGTGATTAACCTGGCCCAAAGGAACATCAAGACCAGGAGGAAAGGATTTGCAAGTGCATCAGTTGTTTAGAAACACAGGATGACTCGGACGACCTAGCGGGTGTAAATGCTCAAAAGATTGGAGACATACTACAAAAAGGGTGGCATAGCCACTCTGAAGCACAATATCAAGGTTTGAGATCAACGATTATGAACATACGGAAGTAGTAAAAACTGAGCTGAGATTTGGAGCTAACAATTGCATAAGTCTATGGATTAGTAACACGTCATCCTAATAGATGGATGAGAAGGCCTAGTTCTTAATCCCCGTAGAAGAGAAGAGGATGACTCAGATCAGAAGGCCATGAGGTATAAGGAGTAAAAAGAGCCTTACGTTCCATCCCACAATCAATTCCTTACATAACTAAAGCATTTCTAGACACAACCCGACCGGTTTGGCTTGGTAATCCTCTGATGATCGAGGCTCGATACCAAAGCTATCGGGACCCGACTCAATGTCACATCGATCTAGCACTGTAACACCTCATATCACTTGCTTGACCTCACGCACGGTATTCCCAAAGGTGTCGCCTTACCTTTGCTGGGACCGTTTAGCCTTTTAGCTGCAGTATATGGTAGTGTCAGCTAGCATCCATATGATAAGGGCGGGCTGACATGGCTAATCGTAAAACCAAAGTGGCACAATCTTACGAGGACGAGGCATCCATGACCCGACATCGAGCGTGTCGGTCATCGGCGAGTAAGTTCGGGCTGTAGCTTTGGGATAGCGAGGACTCGGTAAGCAGGGCTGTAGCAGGCTAACAGGACTCCGGTACTCAGCGTGACATTTCCCGAAAGAACAGGACCTGAGCGAAGAAGGACACATGCCGGCCAGCCTAAGTGTTCGGAGGCGGTAACAAGCTACCATGGCTCGGTGGAGACACTAGGAGACATTTCGATAAAGAGGCTACTAAAGATAAACAACTAGATAGTCGGATCCACACATACCAAGCATTTCAATAACATACACAATATGCCGATATGTGCAAATACAACATGGCATCACAACATGACTCTCGACTCAAGTATTTATTCAATAGGCTCAAGGGCGAGATATTACAAACATGGGTCTCATGACCCAACATTGAAACATACAAGTCAAGCACAAGCGGAAGCTAATATGTACGAAATGCAGACATCTATAAATGAAAAGGCTGAGAAGCGACTATCTACCGAGATCTGCCGAGGGCACAAGATCGTAGCTGAGGTAACAAGCTAGCGTCGAAGTCCACGTGGAACTACTAGCGAGACTGAAGTCTCTGCAAAAACATAAAATAGGCAAGCGTGAGTACAAATGTACCCAACAAGACTTACATCAGAACTAACTACATATGCATCATTATCAATAAAGGGATGGTGGGGTTTAAGCTGCAGCAAGCCAGCTTTGACTCGGTGGCTATCCTAAACTACATTGCATGTAACTCTTTTGAGGTGGCGCTACGAGTCCACATATTCACCATATCAATACACCACTACGGATCGCTCCGTCTCCCTACGAAACGCCATCCATAGCACTCACACTTATCTTGCGTATTTTAGGTATCCACTCTCAATTGTCTATGAACTGTTATAGGCAACCCGAAGTCCTTTACATGCGGACACGGCTATTGAATAGATCATATTAACCTGCGGGTGTACTTCTTCATACATGTTTCCACCACTTAGCGCACGCACGACATGTGCTCGGCGGACTTCAGCGAAAGCCGGCGTGGGTGTAGACCACGACCTACCTGAACACTCAAGTCTCTAGTCCGGTTTATCGCCTATTTGGGTTCCATCTATGAGGAGTTCGGCGAGTTTCGCTCCACAGCCCCAAGCGATGTGAGCAGGGTTCCCGAGATACCAAGCGGGCATCCGGTGCACGTGCCACGCATACCTACCGCATCACAGCCCACCCCTACGGTCGGCGCTGTCCACGGCCTCCGATGGGCTACAAACACGAAACTACTTGCAACTCACAGACGGAGGACTAGGGTGAATAAGAAGTCGGCGGGGTCATATTTGGGGCCCAATGCATGGTAGTAGCTGAATCATGGATCACCAACACAGAACTCAGTTCCTAAGGCCGGCTGCAATGAGACAACCCACCATGTACTCCTACATGGCCTCTCACGCTACCTTTACCAAATCATGTTCACACTTAGCTCACACGATGGGACATGTTCACACCTCTGATTCATCCTCGATGAATCGGACCGACTCAACTCTAAGCGATAGCAGGCATGACAAACAATGCATGAATGAGTAGGCACAACAGGGCTCAAACAACTCCTACTCATGCTAGTGGGTTTCATCTATTCTTGTGGAGCAGACAGGTCATGCAAAGGATAAAGGGTTCAACTACACGCAGCAACAAACAGTTGAATCGATGTTGTCCTAATGCGATAAAAGAAGAGGAGGCGAGAGAGTGGGTTTGTATCGGAATGAACAAGGGGTTTTGCTTGCAGCGCTTACGAAGATAACATTGAGTCTTCATCGGTGTCAGCGATCACATCATCGATGCAGCGTCTACCGAGGGGAACAACAAGCAAACACGAGAAGATACGATCAATGCAATGCACAATATGATGCATGCTATGACATGGCAACATGCTGGTGGTTTTGAGCTAATGCAACTACTAGCGGATTAAATGAAGTTGGTTTGAATATAAGATTCAAATTCAAACTCCATATGTGATTATTCAAATGCCATTTAATTGATTTGTGCTAAACAGCAGCTATAAGTTGTTCTAACATGCATGAAAATGGTACAGATGGATAGATTGGATTTCTTGATCATTTTCATATATAAATTATTTCAATCTGAGCTACGGTTGAATTTCTATGAATTTTGAAGTTTAAATCATTTACGGAATTTCTGTATAAAAATAAATCTGAGAAAATCATTTCTTGCATCGGCATGGCGTCAGGTGGCGTCATCAGGTCAAAAGCGCCAGCCAGTCAATCTGACGGTGGGGCCCACATGTCGATGTAACGACTAACTAACGAGGTTAGTTAGTGTTGAGTCGACACTAACCTAGGTTAATTGGGGCTGGGCCTTTGGTTAGTGACTAAGCTAGCTGTCGGGGTTAATTAGCACTAATCTAAATTTGACTAGAGGTTAACGAGGCGGGCCGCCGTCGGTGACTCTGAGGGGTCAAACCCGCCGGTGAAAGTGGTCGACACGCCCGGCGTTTAGCCGCCGGCGAGCGAGGCAATGGCGGGCTTGAGTTTGGTCGCCGTCGACCGTCGGCGGCGGAGAGGCGCTGCATCTTCTTTGGTGGACTCGCGCGTCGATGGTGCCCGATGGGGCGTCTTTGAGGTGGCGGAAGCAGCGTCGGCGGCGAGTGGCGGCGGCGGCGTCTTGGTGTGCTCGGGGTCGGCGTTATACCACTGGCGAAGGCCACGGAGGGTGCTACGGGCACCTTGTGATGCATTGGCGCTTCTGGTGCGGTCGGTTGCGGCTCTAGGTGTCGGTAGCCTGGCGGCAACATGGCAGCGAGCCGAGCTCGCGGCTCCGGTGGAATCAGCGACTCTGGGATAGGAACGAGCCGGGAAGGAAGGAAAAACGCGAAGCTCACGGTGAGTTAAGCGGAGGCCTCGGCGTGCTCGGGGAGGCTGGTGACGGCAGGAGGTCGCCGGCGATCTCGGTGGCGAAGGAGAAGAAAAGCGTCTGGCGGAGCGTCTGAAGCAGACGAGCTCGCGTGACTTCGTCGAGAGGAAGAGGTGGTCGTGGGAGATCTTATGGGCGGAGAGAGTTCAGGGAAAGCGGTGGCTACGGTGAGCAGCGTCGGTGGCGGCAGCCTTCGGCGCGTCTTGAGGGAAGAAGCGAGAGGAGGGAGGCGTTCGGGAGAGAGTGAGAGGGACCGAAGTGCGTGGCGTCTCATGAGCGTCCAGCGTCGAGTGGGCAGCAAGCGAGGAGGTGGCAGGGCGTGGCAGCCTGCAGGGACTACGCCCGGCGATCCTTACATCATGAGGAAGGCAGACGGGAGGCTAGTGGGCTGGGCTGGTGGCTGGGCTGCCAGCTGGGCCGGCCAGGTGAGGCCCAGGTGGGCTTGGTAGGCGCCAGGTAAGTGCCCAGGTAACTCCTCTGTCTTATTTCCTTTTTTTCTATTTCTGTTATTTTGTTTTGGTTTAGTAATAAAGCTAAACCATTTCATAAAATCCTGGAAATAGTCATGGGTGCTTTCTGAATTATTTCAGTGACCCTCAGCAATTTCCAACATTTTTGGAGCATCTAAAATATTTATAGCATTTAAATAGCCCCAATTCAAATATGTTTGAATTAATTCAAAGTCCAAATATGTCCTGCAAAAATGTGAACCATTTTTGGTAGATGCTTCCACCTTGATCCAGAAATGATGAACATTTTTAAAGGGCATTTTGAAATCATTGAAAAATATTTTGGTTGAACCTTTTTGAATTCCTCTTTGATGCTAGGGTTTGAAACAATCCCCATTTCAGGTTTAAATGAAGTTTAAACATGATGCAACACTCTAAGGCATGCACTAGGCATTGTCAGAACTAGGGATGTGACAAATTCACTCAAAACTAACAAGAATGATAACGTGCTCCGACTGGAGCGGTTTAGAAAACTACTGGAAGACTCTAGGGGAATAAAGATGGAATGACTTCTTATTTTTAGAGTCCGTATGGTTTGAAATACTTGCACACAAACCGCCTGAAAGCGTTCACAAATCTCGGCCCAAAAAGGGCGTTTAGTAATTCTAAATGGGACTACGGGATGAAAAACAATAGTTTTGGCGGTTAAAGTTTGAGATTCGATGGTGCAGTAGATCCGTTTGGTCATCGGGTGTTCGAGCCACAACCATGTCTAGCTAGAATAGTGTGTCGAGGCTCGGGCAAGAGAAAAGCAGGAATAAGCGATGATAGAATTATCATACCGAGGCAATTCACTCGAACTAACAGAAAATCCTCAAAATCCTCGTTAAGCGTTTTCAAAATCCTCAAAAGCCTATGAGAAAAAAAATTACGGGGCTTTTAAGATCTGGAGAGCAAAAAATTCAAAAAAATTATTTGAAATACTTGCACACAAACCGGAGAAAGTGTTAAAATCTCGGCCAAAAAGGACTTTAGTAATTCTAAAAGGACTACAAGATCAAAAACAATAGTTTTGGCGAGTTAAAGTTTGAGATTCGATGGTGCAGTAGATCCATTTGGTCATCAGGTGTTCTGAGCCGGACCCATGTCTAGCTAGAATAGTGTGTCGAGGCTCGGGCTAGAGAAAAGCAGGGAACAAGCTGATGAAAAATTATCATACCGAGAATTCACTCAAAACTAACAAGAATGATAACGTGCTCCGATTGGGCGGTTTAGAAAAACTCTTGGAAGACTCTAGGGAATAAAGATGGAATGACTTCTAATTTTTAGGTCCGTATGGTTTGAAATACTTGCACACAAACACTTACGAAGCGTTCACAGAAATCTCGGCCCAAAAAGGGCGTTTAGTAATTCTAAATGGGACTACTGGGATGAAAAACAATAGTTTTGGCGATTAAAGTTTGAGATTCGATGGTGCAGTAGATCCGTTTGGTCATCAGTGTTCTGAGCCACAACCATGTCTAGCTAGAATAGTGTGTCGAGGCTCGGGCAAGAGAAAAGCGGGAATAAGCTGATGATAGAATTATCATATAGAGGCAATTCACTCGAGAACTAATAGAAAATCCTCAAAATCCTCGTTAAACGTTTTCAAAATCCTCAAAAGCCTAACGAGAAAAAAAATTACGGGGCTTTTAAGATCTGGAGCAAAAATTCAAAAAAATTATTTGAAATACTTGCACAAACCGGAGAAAGTGTTAAAATCTCATTAAAAAGGACTTTAGTAATTCTAAAAGGGACTACAAGATGAAAAACAATAGTTTTGGTAGTTAAAGTTTGAGATTCGATGGTGCCGTAGATCCATTTGGTCATCGAGGTGTTCTGAGCCAGACCCATGTCTAGCTAGAATAGTGTGTCGAGGCTCGGGCTAGAGAAGAAGCAGGGAACAAGCTGATGAAAAATTATCATACCGAGAATTCACTCAAAACTAACAAGAATGATAACGTGCTCCATTGGGCGGTTTAGAAAAACTCTTGGAAGACTCTAGGGAATAAAGATGGAATGACTTCTAATTTTTAGGTCCGTATGGTTTGAAATACTTGCACACAAACGCGAAAGCGTTCTGAAATCTCGGCCCAAAAAGGGCGTTTAGTAATTCTAAATGGGACTACTGGGATGAAAAACAATAGTTTTGGCAGTTAAAGTTTGAGATTCGATGGTGCCGTAGATCCGTTTGGTCATCGGTGTTCGAGCCACAACCATGTCTAGCTAGAATAGTGTGTAGGGCTCGGGCAAGAGAAAAGCGAGGAATAAGCGATGATAGAATTATCATACGAGGCAATTCACTCAGAACTAACGAGAAAATCCTCAAAATCCTCGTTAAACGTTTTCAAAATCCTCAAAAGCCTATGAGAAAAAAAAGTTACGGGGCTTTTAAGATCTGGAGCAAAAAATTCAAAAAACAATTATTTGAAATACTTGCACACAAACCGGAGAAATTGTTAAAATCTCGACCCAAAAAGGACTTGATAATTCTAAAGGGACTACAAGATGAAAAACAATAGTTTTGGAAGTTAAAGTTTGAGATTCGATGGTGCAGTAGATCCATTTGGTCATCAATTATTCTGAGCGGACCCATGTCTAGCTAGAATAGTGTGTCGAGCTCGGGCTAGAGAAAAAGCAGGGAACAAGCTGATGAAAAATTATCATACTGAGGAATTCACTCAAAACTAACAAGAATGATAACGTGCTCCATTTGGGCGGTTTAGAAAAACTCTTGGAAGACTCTAGGGGAATAAAGATGGAATGACTTCTAATTTTTAGGTCCGTATGGTTTGAAATACTTGCACAAACCGCCAAAGCGTTCTGAAATCTCGGCCCAAAAAGGGCGTTTAGTAATTCTAAATGGGACTACGGGATGAAAAACAATAGTTTTGGCGGTTAAAGTTTGAGATTCGATGGTGCAAGTAGATCCGTTTGGTCATCGAGTGTTCTGAGCCACAACCATGTCTAGCTAGAATAGTGTGTGAGGCTCGGGCAAGAGAAAAGCAGGGAATAAGCGATGATAGAATTATCATACCGAGGCAATTAACTCAGAACTAACGAGAAAATCCTCAAAATCCTCGTTAAGCGTTTTCAAAATCCTCAAAAGCCTAACGAGAAAAAAAATTCACGGGGCTTTTAAGATCTGGAGAGCAAAAAATTCAAAAAAATTATTTGAAATACTTGCACACAAACCGGAGAAAGTGTTAAAATCTCATTAAAAAGGACTTGATAATTCTAAAAGGGACTACAAGATGAAAAACAATAGTTTTGGCGGTTAAAGTTTGAGATTCGATGGTGCAGTAGATCCATTTGGTCATCGGTGTTCTGAGCAGGACCCATGTCTAGCTAGAATAGTGTGTCGGGCTCGGGCTAGAGAAAAGCAGGGAACAAGCTGATGAAAAATTATCATACGAGGAATTCACTCAAAACTAACAAGAATGATAACGTGCTCCATTGGGCGGTTTAGAAAAACTCTTGGAAGACTCTAGGGAATAAAGATGGAATGACTTCTAATTTTTAGGTCCGTATGGTTTGAAATACTTGCACACAAACCATGAAAGCGTTCTGAAATCTCGGCCCAAAAAGGGCGTTTAGTAATTCTAAATGGGACTACAGGATGGAAAACAATAGTTTTGGCAGTTAAAGTTTGAGATTCGATGGTGCCGTAGATCCGTTTGGTCATCAGGTGTTATGAGCCACAACCATGTCTAGCTAGAATAGTGTGTCGGGCTCGGGGAAGAGAAGAAAGCAGGGAATAAGCGATGATAGAATTATCATCTTGAGGCAATTCACTCGGAACTAACGAGAAAATCCTCAAAATCCTCGTTAAGCGTTTTCAAAATCCTCAAAAGCCTAACGAGAAAAAAAAGTTCACGGGGCTTTTAAGATCTGGAGCAAAAAATTCAAAAAAATATACTTGAAATACTTGCACACAAACCGGAGAAAGTGTTAAAATCTCACCCAAAAAGGACTTTAGTAATTCTAAAAGGACTACAAGATGAAAAACAATAGTTTTGGCGGTTAAAGTTTGAGATTCGATGGTGCAGTAGATCCATTTGGTCATCGGTGTTCTGAGCGGACCCATGTCTAGCTAGAATAGTGTGTCGGGCTCGGGCTAGAGAAGAAAGCAGGGAACAAGCTGATGAAAAATTATCATATCGAGAATTCACTCAAAACTAACAAGAATGATAACGTGCTCCATTTGGGCGGTTTAGAAAAACTCTTGGAAGACTCTAGGGAATAAAGATGGAAAGACTTCTAATTTTTAGGTCCGTATGGTTTGAAATACTTGCACACAAACCGCCTACAGCGTTCACAAATCTCGGCCCAAAAAGGGCGTTTAGTAATTCTAAATGGGTCTACAGGATGAAAAACAATAGTTTTGGCGATTAAAGTTTGAGATTCGATGGTCTTAGTAGATCCGTTTGGTCATCAGGTGTTCTGAGCCACAACCATGTCTAGCTAGAATAGTGTGTCAGGCTCAGGCAAGAGAAGAAACAGGGAATAAGCTGATGATAGAATTATCATACCGAGGCAATTCACTCAGAACTAACGAAAATCCTCAAAATCCTCGTTAAGCGTTTTCAAAATCCTCAAAAGCCTAACAGAAAAAAAAGTTACGGGGCTTTTAAGATCTGGAGGGCAAAAAATTCAAAACAAATTATTTGAAATACTTGCACACAAACCCGGAGAAAGTGTTACGGGAAAGATCGGCCCAAAAAGGACTTTAGTAATTCTAAAAGGGACTACAAGATGAAAAACAATAGTTTTGGCAGTTAAAGTTTGAGATTCGATGGTGCCGTAGATCCATTTGGTCATCAGGTGTTCTTGAAGGAAATATGCCCTAGAGGAAATAATAAATAGATTATTTATTTCCTCATATCATGATAAATGTTTATTATTCATGCTAGAATTGTATTAACCGGAAACATGATACATGTGTGAATACATAGACAAACATATAGACTAGTATGCCTCTACTTGACTAGCTCATTAATCAAAGATGGTTGTGTTTCCTAACCATAGACATGTGTTGTCATTTGATTAATGGGATCACATCATTAGGAGAATGATGTGATTGACATGACCCATCCGTTAGCTTAGCACTTGATCGTTTAGTATTACGCTATTGCTTCCTTCATGACTTATACATGTTCTGTAACTATGAGAATTGTGTAACTCCGTTTACGGAAGAACACTTTGGGTACTACCAAGCGTCTAGCGTAAGTGGGTGATTATAAAGGAGTACTACGGTGTTTCGAAGGTACATGTTGAGTTAGCATAATTGAGATTAGGTTTTGTCACTCCGATTGTCGGAGAGGTATCTCTGGGCCCTCTCGGTAATACTCATCACCTAAGCCTTGCAAGCATGTAACTAATGAGTTAGTTATGAGATGGCGTATTCTGAGCGAGTAAATGGACTTGCGGTAGCGAGATTGAACTAGATATTGGATACCAGCGATCAAATCTCGGGCAAGTAACATACCGATGACAAAGGGAATAAAGTATGTTGTTATGCGGTTTGACCGATAAAGATCTTCGTAGAATATGTAGGAACCAATATGGGCATCAGGTCCGCTATTGGTTATTGACGAGAATGGTTTTAGGTCATGTCTACATAGTTCTCGAACCCGTAGAATCCATACGCTTAACAACGTTTAGTTGATGATATAGTATTATATGAGTTATGCATGTTGGTAACGAATGTTGTTGAGTCCGGATGAGATCATGGACATGACGAGGAACTCGGAATGGTCAGGAGATAAAGTTTGATATATGGGATAATAGTGTTTGATCTCGGAAGGGTTCGAAATTCACGGAAGGGTTCGGATGTTTCGAAATGTTTGGAGTGCGAGAACCGTTATTTGGGCCAAAGGGAAAGCCCACAAGGTTTTGGAAAGCGCAAAGGAAGTTTTGCGAGACCGAGGCAGAGCCAGAACTGGCGTCTGGGGAACAGCAGGAACCTGGCGTCTATACAGAAGTCGAGAAGGACTCTTGCCTTCGGGTGAAACCGACTTTGTGGAGCTTTTACTCCAAGTTTCAACCCCAAGGCTCAACATATAAATAGAGGGTAGGGCTAGCACCAAAGACACATCAAGAAACACCAAGCCGTGTGCGGCAACCCGTCCCCTCTAGTTTATCCTCCGTCATAGTTTCCGTAGTGCTTGGCGAAGCCTGCGGGTGTTCTTCACCAACACCGTCCTGCGCCGTCGTGCTGCGGAACTCATCTACTACCTTGCCCGTCTTCTTTGGATCGAGAAGCGAGGGCGTCATCGAGCTGAGCGTGTGTAGAACTTCGGAGGTGCCGTGCATTCGGTGCTTGGATCGGTCGGATCGTGAAGGCGTCGACTACATCAACGCGTTGATAAGCGCTTCCGCTTAGCGATCTTCAAGGGTATGAAGATACACTCCCTTCTCGTTGCTATACATCACCATGATCTTGCGTGTGCGTAGGAAATTTTTGAAATTACTCGTTCCCAACAGTGGTATCGAGCCTAGGTTTTATGGTTTGATGTTATTTGCGTGTAGAACACAAGTGAGTTGTGGACTATATAAGTCATCTGCCTACCAGCATGTCATACTTTGGTTCAGCGGTATTGTTGGATGAAGCGGCCGGACCGACATTACAGCGTGCGCTTCGCGAGACTGGTTTCACCGCCGTGCTTTGCAAAGGTGACTAGCGGTGTCGGTTTCTCCAACTTTAGTTGAACCGAGTGTGCTCGCCGGTCCTTGTGAAGGTTAAAGCGGAGTCTATTTGACAAACTATCGTTTTGGTTTTGATGCGTAGGTAAGATTGGTTCTTGCTTAAGCCCATAGCAGCCACGTAAAATTTGCAACAACAAAGTAGAGGGCGTCTAACTTGTTTTGCAGGGCATGTTGTGATGTGATATGGCCAAGACATGATGCTATATTTTATTGTATGAGATGATCATGTTTTGTAACGAAGTTATCGGCAATGGCGAGAGCCATATGGTTGTCGCTTTATTGTATGAAATGCAAGCATACTGTAATTGCTTTACTTTATCACTAAGCGGTAGCGATAGTCGTAGAAGCAATAGATGGCGTAGCGACAACGATGCTACGATGGAGATCAAGGTGTCGCGCCGGTGATGATGGTGATCACGGCGGTGCTTGAAGATGGAATCACAAGCACAAGATGATGATGGCCATATCATATCACTTATATTGATTGCATGTGATGTTTATCCTTTATGCATCTTATCTTGCTTTGATTGCGGTAGCATTTTAAGATGATCTCTCACTAATTATCAAGAAGTGTTCTCCACGAGTATGCACCGTTGCGAAAGTTCTTCGTCTTTGAGACACCACGTGATGATCGGGTGTGATAGGCTCTACGTTCAAATACAAGCGGGTGCAAAACAGTTGCACAGCGGAATACTCGAGTTATACTTGCGAGCCTAGCATATCTGAGATATGGTCTCGGAACACGGATACCGAAAGGTCGGCGTGAATCATATAGTAGATATGATCAACATAGAGATGTTCACCATTGAAACTACTCCATCTCACGTGATGATCGGACATGGTTTAGTTGATTTGGATCACGTGATCACTTAGATGACTAGAGATATCTGTCTAAGTGGGAGTTCTTTAGTAATATGATTAATTGAACTTAAATTTATCATGAACTTAGTACTGATAGTATTTTGCTTGTCTATGTTTGTTTGTAGATAGATGGCTCGTCTTTGTTGTTCCGTTGAATTTTAATGCGTTCCTTGAAAGCAAAGTTGAAAGATGATGGTAGCAATTACAATTGGGTCCGTAACTTTGAGGATTATCCTCATTGCTGCACAGAAGAGTTAAATCTGGAAGCACCGCTGGGTGCGAACCTGCTTCTTGATCTGGCTGAGCGGCGTTAAGAGCGTCTGGCGAGCAAAGCTGATGACTACTCTATAGTTCGATGTGCCATGCTACGGCTTAGAACCGGGTCTTCAACGGCGTTTTGAGCGTCATGGAGCATATGAGATGTTCGAGGAGTTGAAGTTAATATTTCAAGCAAATGCCGGATTGAGAGATATGAAGTCTCCAATAAGTTCTCTGACTGCAAGATGGAGGACAACAGATTCTGTCGGTGAGCATATACTCAAAATGTGCGGGTATAATAATCACTTGATTCAAGCTGGGAGTTAATCTTCGGATGATAGCGTCATTGACAGAATTCTCCAATCACGCTACCAAGCTACAAGAGCTTTGTGATGAACTATAATATGCAAGGGATGAACAAGACTATTCGAGCTCTTAGCGATCTTTGAAAGCAGCGGAGGTAGAAATCAAAAGGAGCATCAAGTGTTGATGGTCAACAAGACCACTAGTTTCAAGAAAAGGGCAAAGGGAAGAAGAAGGGAACTTCAAAAGAACAGCAAACAAGTTGCTGCTCAAGAGAAGAAACCCAAGTCTGGACCTAAGCACTGGCGAGTGCTTCTCTGCCATAAGCGGTGGACCTTTGGAAGCGGAACTGCCCCAAGTATTTGGCGGATAAGAAGGATGGCAAAGTGAACAAAGGTATATGTGATATACATGTTATTGATGTGTACCTTACTAATGCTCGCATGATAGCTTTTGGGTATTTGATCTGGTTACATTGCTAACATTTGCAACTCGAAGCAGGGACTACGGATTAGCGAAGATTAGCTAAGGACAAGGTGACGATGCGCGTGGGAAATGGTTCCAAAGTCGATGTGATCGCGATCGACACGCTACCTCTACATCTACCATCGGGATTAGTTTTAGACCTGAATAATTGTTATTTGGTGCTGCGTTGAGCATGAACATTATATCTGGATCTTGTTTGATGCGAGGCGGTTATTCATTTAAATCGAGAGAATAATGGTTGTTCTATTTATATGAGTAATATCTTTTATGGTCATGCACCCTTGAAGAGTGGTCTATTTTATTGAATCTCGATAGTAGTGATACACATATTCATAATGTTGAAGCCAAAAGATCAGAGTTGATAATGATAGTGCAACATATTTGTGTACTTGCCGTTTAGAGTCATATCGATTGTAAAGCGCATGAAGAAACTCCATCTTGATGGACTTACGGAATCACTTGATTATGAATCACTTGGTACTTGCGAACCGTGCCTCATGGGCAAGATGACCAAAACACCGTTCTCGGATCTATGGAAGAGCAACAGATTTGTTGGAAATCATACATACGGATGTATGTGGCCCGATGAATGTTGAGGCTCGTGGCGGATATCGTTATTTTCTCACCTTCACAGATGATTTGAGCAGATATGGGTATATCTACTTGATGAAGCACAAATCTGAAACATTTGAAAAGTTCAAAGAATTTGAGTGAAGTAGAAAATCATCGTAACAAGAAAATAAAGTTTCTCGATCGATCGTGGAGGTGAATATTTGAGTTCTGAGTTTGGTTTACATTTGAAACAATGTGGAATAGTTTAGCAACTCCGCCACGGAACACCACAGCGAAATGGTGTGTCCAAGCGTCGTGTCGTACTTTACTTGATATGGTGCGATCTATGATGTCTCTTACCGATTTACCGCTATCGTTTTGGGGTTATGCTTTAGAGGCGGCGCATTCACGTTAAATAGGGCACCATCAAAATCCGTTGAGGCGGCGCCTTATGAGCTGTGGTTTGGCAAGAAACCAAAGTTGTCGTTTCTCAAAGTTTGGGGCTGCGATGCTTATGTGAAGAAACTTCAACGGATAAGCTCGAACCCAAATCGAAAAATGTGTCTTCATAGGATACCCAAAAGAGACTATTGGGTACACCTTCTATCACAGATCTGAGGGCAAGATTTTCGTTGCTAAATTCGGATCCTTTCTAGAGAAGGAGTTTCTCTCGAAAGAAGTGAGTGGGAGGAAAGTAGAACTTGATGAGATATCTGTATCTACTCCCTTATTGGAAAGTAGTTCATCACAAGAACCGGTTCCTGTGACAACTACACCAATTAGTGAGGAAGCTAATGATATTGATCATGAAACTTGAGATCAAGTTTCTCTTGAACCTCGTGGGTCTACGAGTAAGATCCGCACGAGTGATGCGGAAATCCTATTACGGAAGTCATGTTACTTGACCATGATGAACCTCGAACTATGAGGAAGCGATGATGAGCCAGATTCCATAAAATGGCTAGAGGCCATGAAATCGAGATAGGATCCATGTATGAAAACAAAGTATGGACTTTGGTTGACTTGCCCAATGATCGGCAAGCCATTGAGAATAAATGGATCTTTAAGAAGAAAGGCGGCGATGGTAATATTCTGTCTACAAAGCTCGACTTGTTGCAAAAGGTTTTCGACAAGTTCAAGGGGTTGACTACGATGAGACTTTCTCACCCGTGGCGATGCTTAAGTCTGTCCGAATCATGTTGGCTATTGCTGCATTTCATGATTATGAAATTTAGCAAATGGATGTCAAGACTGCATTCTTGAATGGATTTCTAGAAGAAGAGTTGTATATGATGCAGCTGAAGGTTTTTGATCAAAAGTCTTGACAAAGTGTGCAAGCTCAGCGTTCCATTTATGGACTGGTGCAAGCATCTCGGAGTTGGAATAAGCGCTTTGTGATGTGATCAAAGCATATGGTTTTATCTGAGACTTTTGGAGAAGCTTTGTATTTACAAGAAAGTGAGTGGGAGCTCTGTAGCATTTCTAGTTTTATATGTTGATGACATATTATTAATTGGAAATGATATAGAATTTCTGGATAGCATAAAGGGATACTTGAATAAAAGTTTTTCAATGAAAGACCTCGGTGAAGCTGCTTACATATTGGGCATCAAGATCTATAGAGATAGATCAAGGCGCTTAATAGGACTTTCACAAAGCACATACCTTGACAAAATTTTGAAAAAGTTCAAAATGGATCGAGGCAAAGAAAGGATTCTTGCTGTGCTACAAGGTGTGAAGTTGAGTCAAACTCAATGCCCGACCACATGAGAAGATAGAGAAAATGAAAGATGTTCCTATGCTTCAGCCATAGGCTCTATCATGTATGCAATCTTGTGTACTAGACTGGCGTATGTAGCAATAAGCTTGGCGGTAGGTACCAAAAGTAATCGAGTGGATCCTTTGGACAGCGGTCAAGAACATCTGAAATACGAAAAGGACTAAGGATATGTTACTCGTATATGGAGGTGACAAAGAGCTAGTCGTAAATGGTTACGTCGATGCAAGCTTTGACACTGATCGAGACGATTCTAAATCCAGACCGGATCGTGTTTATATTAAGCGGTGGAGCTGTAAGTTGGTGCGAGTTCTAAACAAAGCGTCGTGGCGGGATCTACATGTGAAGCGGAGTACATAGCTGCTTACGAAGCAGCAAATGAAGGAATCGGATGAAGGAGTTCATTTCGATCTAGGTGTCATACCTAGTGCATCGGGACCAATGAAGATCTTCTGTGACAATACTAGTGCAATTGCCTTGGCAAAGGAATCCAGATTTCACAAGAGGACCAAGCACATCAAGAGGCGCTTCAATTCCATTGGGACCAAGTCCAAGTGGGAGACATAGAGATTTGCAAGATACATACGGATCTGAATGTTGCAGACCGTTGACTAAGCCTCTCTCACGAGCAAAACATGATCAGCACCAAGACTCCATGGGTGTTAGAATCATTCTTGTGTAATCTAGATTATTGACTCTAGTGCAAGTGGGAGGCTGAAGGAAATATGCCCTAGAGGCAATAATAAAGTTATTATTTATTTCCTCATATCATGATAAATGTTTATTATTCATGCTAGAATTGTATTAACGGAAACATGATACATGTGTGAATACATAGACAAACATATAGTCACTAGTATGCCTCTACTTGACTAGCTCATTAATCAAAGATGGTTATGTTTCCTAACCATAGACATGTGTTGTCATTTGATTAATGGGATCACATCATTAGGAGAATGATGTGATTGACATGACCCATCCGTTAACAGCACTTGATCGTTTAGTATTCTGCTATTGCTTCCTTCATGACTTATACATGTTCTGTAACTATGAGAATTGTGTAACTCCGTTTACGGAAGAACACTTTGGGTACTACAAAGCGTCACAGCGTAAGCTGGGTGATTATAAAGGAGTACTACAGGTGTTTCGAAGGTACATGTTGAGTTAGCATAATTGAGATTAGGTTTTGTCACTCCGATTGTCGGAGAGGTATCTCTGGGCCCTCTCGGTAATACTCATCACCTAAGCCTTGCAAGCATGTAACTAATGAGTTATTTATGAGATGGCGTATTACGGAGCGAGTAAAGAGACTTGCGATACGAGATTGAACTAGGTATTGGATACCGATGATCAAATCTCGGGCAAGTAACATACCGATGACAAAGGGAACAAAGTATGTTGTTATGCGGTTTGACCGATAAAGATCTTCGTAGAATATGTAGGAACCAATATGGGCATCAGGTCCGCTATTGGTTATTGACGAGAATGGTTTTAGGTCATGTCTACATAGTTCTCGAACCGTAGAGAATCCTTGCAACAACGTTTAGTTGACAATATAGTATTATATGAGTTATGCATGTTGGTAACGAATGTTGTTGAGTCCGGATGAGATCATGGACATGACGAGGAACTCGGAATGGTCGGAGATAAAGTTTGATATATGGGATAATAGTGTTTGATCTCGGAAGAGTTCGAATTCACGGAAGGGTTTCGGATGTTTCGAAATGTTTGGATGCGAGAACCGTTATTTGGGCCAAAGGGAAAGCCCACAAGGTTTTGGAAAGCGCAAAGGAAGTTTTGCGGAGTCCGAGCTAGGCGCCGAGGTCCTGGCGTGCAGGGTCGAGCGCCAGGAACCTGGCGTCTAGCCTGGAAGTCGAGAAGGACTCTTGCCTTTCGGTGAAACCGACTTTGTGGAGCTTTACTCCAAGTTTCGACCCCAAGGCTCAACATATAAATAGAGGGTAGGGCTAGCACCAAAGACACATCAAGAAACACCAAGCCGTGTGCGGCAACCCGTCCCCTCTAGTTTATCCTCCGTCATAGTTTCCGTAGTGCTTGGCGAAGCCTGCGGAGGTGTTCTTCACCAACACCGTCTGCCGCCGTCGTGCTGCGGAACTCATCTACTACCTCGCCCGTCTTCTTTGGATCGAGAAGGCGAGGGCGTCATCGAGCTGAGCGTGTGTAGAACTTCGGAGGTGCCGTGCGTTCGGTGCTTGGATCGGTCGGATCGTGAAGGCGTCGACTACATCAACCGCGTTGATAAGCGCTTCCGCTTAGCGATCTTCAAGGGTATGAAGATACACTCCCTTCTCGTTGCTATACATCACCATGATCTTGCGTGTGCGTAGGAAATTTTTGAAATTACTCGTTCCCCCTAACAGAAAATCCTCAAAATCCTCGTTAAGCGTTTTCAAAATCCTCAAAAGCCTAACGAGAAAAAAAGTTACGGGGCTTTTAAGATCTGGAGCAAAAAATTCAAAAAAATTATTTGAAATACTTGCACAAACCGGAGAAAGTGTTAAAATCTAAACCCAAAAAGGACTTTAGTAATTCTAAAGGGACTACAAGATGAAAAACAATAGTTTTGGCGGTTAAAGTTTGAGATTCGATGGTGCCGTAGATCCATTTGGTCATCGGTGTTCTGAGCCGGACCCATGTCTAGCTAGAATAGTGTGTCGAGCTCGGGCTAGAGAAGAAAGCAGGGAACAAGCTGATGAAAAATTATCATACCGAGGAATTCACTCAAAACTAACAAGAATGATAACGTGCTCCGAGCTAGGCGGTTTAGAAAACTCTTGGAAGACTCTAGGGAATAAAGATGGAATGACTTCTAATTTTTAGGTCGTATGGTTTGAAATACTTGCACACAAACCGCATGAAAGCGTTCTGAAATCTCGGCCCAAAAAGGGCGTTTAGTAATTCTAAATGGGACTACGGGATGAAAAACAATAGTTTTGGCGGTTAAAGTTTGAGATTCGATGGTGCTTAGTAGATCCGTTTGGTCATCGGGTGTTCTGAGCCACAACCATGTCTAGCTAGAATAGTGTGTCGGGCTCGGGCAAGAGAGAAAGCAGGGAATAAGCGATGATAGAATTATCATGCCGAGGCAATTCACTCAGAACTAACAGAAAATCCTCAAAATCCTCGTTAAACGTTTTCAAAATCCTCAAAAGCCTAAAAGAAAAAAAAGTTACGGGGCTTTTAAGATCTGGAGCAAAAAAATTCAAAAAAAATTATTTGAAATACTTGCACACAAACCGGAGAAAGTGTTAAAATCTCCAAAAAGGACTTTAGTAATTCTAAAAGGGACTACAAGATGAAAAACAATAGTTTTGGCGGTTAAAGTTTGAGATTCGATGGTGCCGTAGATCCATTTGGTCATCAGTGTGTCGGTGTACTAAGGTAGAGGTACCTCGGTACCCCAACTTGTGCAAGCGATTCTGACTTCAGCGGCGGGGTTTACGTGCTCGCGAAGACCTTCTGCTCCATATCAAACCATTCAAAGGCGAAGTATCTGAGACGAAGATCGAGACCCGGCAAGCGGAGCTTTGAAACCGTTCGAGGCTCAAGATTACATCACTCACACAAGGCCACAGCAAGAGGAGCTCGCCGGGGAAGATTAGAAAGATTGCATCATAGAAGACCGCCCGGCGCTATATGCGTCGGCGAGGGCATAGGAAGCGACAAATTCTGAGCCGGCAAGCTCCGGGCCGGCAAGTCAAGACCCGGCAAGGTGCTTGCCGGGAGAGTTCTGTTGTGTGCCGCGCTCGACTCATCGACCCGCAGCGTGCATACAGGGCTTTTCGAGGGCAGCGTGGAGGATGGCTGTGCAACTGGGGACACGGTGGCACTTCAGTGGTGGATCCATCGCCGTGGCGAGCGGAGACGCAAGGCGGGAGCTTTTAGGGTCGGCGGCGGGCATTAAATGCCCTTGTCCCCCTTGTCAAAGTAGGTAGCAACCACTTTGTTCACGCCTTTGTAGCTTCTTTGTTCCCTTACTGTTCCAACTACCACCTCTTTTACATTTTACCCCTTTCTCTCTGCTGCCACTGTTGGCGCCCCCAAACTATAAAGGGAGGCCCATGCATGCGTAGAAGGGGTTCGGTTGATCCATTCGACACACGCAACACCACCATCGCTTTCGCACTCTCGAGCAAGATCAAATACAAACACAAAGCAGCGGTAGGAGTTTTATCTCTCGGAGGCTCGAAGCTGGGTAAAATCCGCCAGCGTGCTGCTCGCTTCGATCTGCTCTCTGTGCTCCCTCCGCCCTCGTACCGCTCAGACAAGGGGCTCCGGCCCCATAGGTGTCCGTGGCGGGCAGATCTCCCCCGGCATCTTTGGCGCGCCAGGTAGGGGCGTCGAGGTTGTGCGGACCTGATCCGGCGTTCACGCAGGCGCGTTCTTCATCAACCTCTCGGTTTCATTAGCAACTTCATCAATAATTGCGCTATGGCCCGAAGAAGAAGGCTTGGAGGTTGCGAGCCAGCTGCGTCTCATCCGCCGCCACGAGCCAGCGGTGGGCGGAGGAAAGCCCGTCGGAAAAGGTGGTCGCCGGCGAGACACTCGCGGCGCCACGAATCAAGATAAGACGGATGGCGCGCCTCGTCTCCGTGGGCGCGTCGCGTCCATCTCGACATATGACAACCCAGCAGCGCCGTACCACGGGAGGTGGTATCCGCTTCTTGGACAAGGCTACCGGGGCTCGCGGGATGCTCCGGACCAACGTCCGGACACAAGCAAAACAAAGCGCGCCGGCAGGACCTACTCCTCCTACGCTGTTAGGAGTCCGAGCATATCCGCTCCTCGCGCGCTTCGCCTCCGCTCCCCTCCACTCGGCGAAGCGCTCGCGGCGCAAATGCTCTCGACTTCCCTCGGCGGCAGACACAAGGCGAAGGCGGGAGGCTACCATCTAGACTTGATCGCCTTGCCAACAATGACCCTTCACGGCAGCGGTGACCTCGCGGCGCGTGTGGCGAAAAGCGGCCGGCGGCGACAAGACCGCGAAGTGCAACCACCGTGCACTCCCGCCGCGAGCGAAAAGCGCCGCCCGCCGGAACAACGCCGGCAGCGGCTCCACGGCATCGTCGGATCCAGCGGACTTCGTCGAGATCAACGCCGGGTCGCCAGCGACCGGCGACAAAAACGCTTCGGACCACGATCGGCGCCGCAAAGCTTCGGCGACAATCGAGACCGAGCTGGGAGCAGCTGTCCGGCGTCGGCGCCCGGTGAACGAGGCGACTTGCCGTGCTGCGGCGAGGCTGCCCTGCGTTCACCGCGAGCTGCCGGCGCGTCGATATTGACATGAAAAATTCAAGCTGGCGTGCGAGGAATGCGGCGGCAAGGCGCACCCTCGGAATTCCTCGGTGTCTACACCATCGCGGTGCGGGCTGCGGGGCGCGACGAAAAAGATTCTGGCGAACTACTTCCGCTTCGTGCTTAAGCGAGCGTTCGTTCTTGGCTTATGCACTTGCGAAAACTCCATTTCTTCTTGGGCAGACCTTTGCCATCAATTTGTTGGCGCCTTCATGGCGGCCACAAACCCCACGACCGGAAGCGATCTCCACATTTTGGCCCGAAGGAAGAAGAATCCTGCGCAAGTATATCCAGCGCTTCAGCCGTGTGCAGCACAACATCCACGATGTCCACCTGCGCGGTTATCGGTAGCGTTCCACGAGCGTCGCGTAACCGCCGCATGCGTGAAGAGATGGTGATAGCGAAGATTCGGGATGTCGTGAGCTCTATGCTCCGGTGACAAGTCGCCTGCGGAAGAGGAGGAGACTCCGGGGAGGATCTTTGGCCTTGAAGCGAGCGATAGCGACCGCCCCGGCAAGAAGAGCGGCGGAACAACCAAAAGAAGAACAAGAAAGAGGTGCTTGCCGTCGAGAAGTCGGCAAGGAGGCTCCCGCCAAGCAAACACAGGCTTGCGGCTCGGCAAAGAGCCTGCCCCTATAGTGGCAGCCGACAAGCGGGGCGGCTCAGAGCAAGCAATCTTGCAAAATCCACCGCACCAAGGCCACGATCTCTCCAAGCTGCAAGCGCGTCGAGTATCTCGTCGAGCAGCAAAAAAGCTGAAATCTGAGGCGCGACAAGGAGAAGGCCCAAGGTAGCGGAGGAGAACCGAGCAAGCGGCCGTTCAATGGCGGGGAGGGCCTTGGCAGCAAGGCCAAGCAGCGACAAGGTGATCGACCTCCCGGGGCGCGACAAGGATGAAGAAGGCGGCAGCGAAGACATGGAGGATGAGGATAACAGCGACAGGAGTTCGAGAAGGCCACGGAGGTCCTGTGCGTCGGCGGTGGCGCCTCTGCACACCTCCACCGCCAGCTAAAGCGGTGGGGTGCGTGAGGTGAATGCTGCGGAGCCGCCCGTGGAGTCGCGCGAGCTCCTCAAATGGTCCAACCGCCCATCATTTTTGATCTTGAGGATCACCCGACCGCACCACAGCGGTCGGGTGCTACCGATCTGGTCTCGCCCACCATCCGCAACCTCAAGGTCACCAAAATGTTGGTTGGCGCGGGCGGGCTGAACTTGATCTCCTCTGCTGTGATCAAAAACTCCAGATTCGGATGGCGAGCTCGAGGAGACGGTTCTTTCAAGGAATCAACCGGGGCGGAGCAAGCCCAAGGAAAGATCACTCTGCGGTGACCTTTGGCGGGAGCTCAACCGGGTGGCGCATCACTTTCGGCGTCGCCGATATTCCGTTGCCATACAATGGAATACTCGGCCGTCCTGCCTCGCCAAGTTCATGGCAGCTTCCCATTATGCTTAGCGTACTCAAGATGTCGGGGCGATAAAGCGTCATCACTTGTCCGGCGACAAGAAAGATGCGCTTATGCGTGCCGACAAGATCTACAGGATCACGGCAGGCTGCGGCCGACAAGGATACACTTGCGCTGAAGCTCCGGGGAAGAAGGCGAGACCAAGTCCGGCAAGTGCTGGGGCCCACTCGGCAACCGCACCTCTTGGTCTGCGCTGCCATCGAGGGCGTCCGTCGATCTCCACCGGCAAGAGTAAAAGAGAATGGCTGCTCGCGGCAACCAAGAAGGTGTCCGCCAAGGAGGGCGGCAGCTTGGTGGTACCTTCACCATCGATTGCCACGCAACGACAAATAGGAAGCGGCGCTCGTTGCCTTCTGCGGGCGAATGTCGATGTGTTTGCATGGCAACCATCGACATCGGTGTTCCCGGAAGGTAATTGAGCACAACCTTGCCGTTGCCCTCATCTTGGCCCATCAAGCAAAAAGTGAGGAAGCAAGCCGTGGGCGCCAAGAATTCATCAGCGAAGAAATCAAGAAGCTAGAGGCAGCAGGCCTAGTTAGAGGTGTGATCCATCCGGCGTGGTTAGCAAACCCGATGCGTGCGTTCGCAAAACCAGCGGAAATGGAGGCTGTGTATAGACTTCACCGATGTGAATAAAGCATGTCCCAGGATCCATTCCCCTTGCGGCGCATTGACCAGATTGTTGACTCCAACTGCCGGATGTGAGCTACTCTGCTTCCTTGATGCATACTCGAGGCTATCACCAGATCTTTATGGCCAAGAGGATGAAGAAGACCGCATTTATCACTCCATGTGGCACTTATTGCTTCATCGCATGCCATTTGGATTGAAGAATGCAGGATCAACATTTGCAAGGGTAGTGTATCTTGCTTTTGAGCCTCGAGATCCACGAGGAATGTAGAGGCTTACATGGATGATATCGTGGTGAAGAGCAAGAGCAAGGATCGCTGATTCAAGATTTGGAAGAGACATTTCAGAACCTGCGCAAGATCTGACTTAAGTTGAACCCGAGAAGTGCGTCTTTGGAGTTCCCTCGGCAAACTTCTCGGGTTCTTTTATCATGAGAGAGGATTGAAGCCAACCCCAACAAGATTAAAGCCATTGAGCAGATCGAAGCCCCAAAGCGAGTCAAGGATGTCGAGAAGGCTTGCGGGTTGTGTGGCTGCCCTCGGTGGGTTCATTTCAAAGTCTGCGAGCAGCGCCTACCTTTCTTCAAAATCTTGAAGAAGGCAGGTCCCATGAAGTGGACTCGGGAGCGGAGGCAGCTGCTGCAGGATTTGAAGCGGTACCTATCCTCCACCCCAATACTTGTCGCACCTAGACCACGGGAGAAGTTCTGCTGTACCTAGCGGCAACCAACCAGGTGGTTAGTGCTGCGTTAATGCGGAGAGGAGTCCGACGAGGAGGTTACACCCGTGGCGAGTCGGCGACAAGCGAGGCTGCTCAGACAAGCTCTGGCCCGACAAGGACAACTCTCTGCGAGGAGCAGGATGAGGTGCGGAAAAAGATGGTGCAGCGCCAGGTGTATTTTGTAAGTTCCCTTCTCCGAGGGGCTAGATCAAGATACTACGGTGTGCAAAGTTGCTTCGGCCTCCTCATGGCCTCGAAAGCTCGCCATTACTTCGAGCACACGAGATAACAGATGGTCACTCGCTTTCGGCTGAAGAGGATATTGCACAACCCGAAGCAGGCAGGATCGTTGAGTGGGCCTTTGGGCTGTCGAGCTTTGGACTCAAGTTTGAAAGTACTTCAACCATCTGAGCGAGCTTTGGCAGAATTCATAGCGAGTGGACCAACGCCCGATGAAGAAGTCCAAGAAACAAGTACACCCGTACAAGAAGCGACAAGTGAATGGGTAATGTACTTTGATGGTGCCTTCTCGCTGCAAAGCGCCCGGTGCGGCGTGGTACTCATCGCGCATGCCGGAGAGCACCTCAAGTATGTTATCGAGATGCACTTCCCAAAGGAACAGCGACAAACAACACTTGCTGAATATGAAGGTTTAATCGCCGGCCTCGAGTTGCGGCGAACTTGGGATCAGGAAGTTGATTGTGCGGGGAGATTCTCGATTGGTGGTCGGCAAGTTAACAAGAGCTATCGAGCCCTTTGATGGAAGCTTATGTCGATGAAGTGAGGAAGCTTGAGGCGCTTTGAAGGTTTGCGGATGGAGCCGTCCGAGAGCTCGGAATGAAATCGCGGATGGCCTTTCAAAGTGTGCTTGATGAAGTTACTGTGGAACCGAGGACCTTCTTGCTCAGGCTGACTCAACCATCCGTCACGCCATCAATTGGGCAGTCAAGAAGAAAGTTGGTCTCCGGCGATTACTTGCGGCGGGTCTCCCGAGGCCGCCGCCAAGGTCCCCAAGATCAGCGACCGAGCGTTGAGAACAGTTTGCTCCTGCGGATCCTCGGATCTGCGGTTAAACAAGTGTTCCCGACAAGCCTCGCCCGGCGAGCTTGCGAGGACCTTCACTCGGCGAGCGAGGGGTTCTTGCCGTGAAGGCTGAGGTTCCATGGCGGCCCTCGTGCCTTTAGTCCTTGCCGTTGAGCCCCAAGCTCCGGCATGGGCGCAGCACAGATCGTCCGTTTTTGCAAACTAGAGAACTTCCGGCGACCCGGAAGAAATAGAAAATAACGAGACAGTCAAGTATGTACCGGTTAGTGGATAACGAACTGCATGCGAAGAAAACTCAATGGTGTCGGTGAAGTGCATCTCCGGGAAGATGGGCGAAGCTGTTGGCGAAATACTACGGAGGCATATCGGCCACCACATTGGCGCAAGGCGCTTGCGGAAAGCTTTCGGCAAGGGTTCTTTGGCAGAAAGCCCTCGAGATGCTTGCACTAGTAACCAAGTGTGAAGCGTGCGATTCCATGCAAAGCAGATTCATCGGCCAGCTCAAGCTCTCCAAACAATCCCTTTGTCCTGGCCTTCTCGATGCAGGGGCTCGATATCCTCGGCCCCTTCCCCGTCTTGTCGGGGCTTTGAGTACTTATGCGTAGCAATCGACAAGTTCACAAAGTGGCGAAGTGGAGCCGATGTGAGAAAGGTGACAGCTCAATCAGCGGTCAAGTTCTTGGTCGATTGTGTGCCGTTTGGGATCCCTAACGGGATTATCGCGACAGCGGTACACAATTCACTAATCGCACCTTCATGCGATCGTCCAAGACCTTGGCGCCAAAGGTCATTTTGTTTATTGCTCACCCAGGAGCAGCGGTCAAGCGGAAGGGCCAATCTTTGAAGTGCTTGCGGACTTAAGACAAGAACTTTCGGCGAGCTCTGCGAGTGCGGAAGAAATTGGATAGAAGAGCTACGGCGGCTCTTTGGTCAATCGAGCGACACCGTCGAGCCACGGACAGACACCTTTGCTCTAGTCTATGGAAGCGAGGCAGTTATCCCACGGAACTTCGTATCACGGATCTCCTCGAGTGCTCGCTTATGATGAGCTCGGTAAAACAAGCTGCGACAAGATGATGCATTGCTCCTTGAGGAGGGGCGTCTCGAGCTCTTATGCGAGCTGCTCGATACCAGCAGGCCTTGCGCCGCTTACCATAGCCGCAAGGTCAAAGCCAGAGTCTCGAGGAAAGCGACCTTGTTCTTGGCGTGTTGATCCGCCAAGAATTCCAACAAGTTGGCCTTGAAGTGGGAAGGCCCTTATCGGGTGAGACAAGTCATGAGGCCGGCTGTCGCCTCGAGACGAAGAAGGCTTACCGGTGAGCAACTCCTGGAACATAGAGCATCTTTGCAAGTTTCACCCATAAAGCGCGGTTGCCGTGATCCGCTCCGGCAACCACCTTTTGTACAAGCTTTGCATTGTTGCATGTAACCCTTTGTACAAAAGCAGGCGAGACCCGTGCATCGATAAAGTTTACGTGTTTTCGCTGGTTGCCTTTTCCATGCTTTTCTTTGCTATTTGCATGTGTTATTTGGCATCTCTTGTGCGACACACATGTCCGGTAAGCAATAGCACGCCGAAAGGCCATATACTTGTTTCCCTCTTCTCTTTTCTTGCCTCTTAAGCAGAAGGAACATTCCTCACGCACAAGTTTGCCGGGGAGGAAGGAAATGGAGGATGAACCAAGTGCTGTTCAAGAAAAGAAGCTTGCGGAGAGCATACAGATCCACAGCTAAGTTATTAGAATCTAAGCAGTTCAAAATTTTAAATTTTAAGTTGCCTTCCTTGAACAACCACACTTTGTATGGAAAACACATGTGCGGAGGAACCTACCCGTGGATAGCCGCACCTTACCTTGTTTTCGAGCACGCTCAGCGATCTAAGTGAGCTGCGACAAGTGTCAGCGCCCTTGTTTAGTTTT